>ML380489.1:2905-24371 GCA_005239525.1 Nicotiana knightiana | reverse complement strand
CAGGACAATCAATTCACATATGCTCAAGCAAGAATTTCATACCGTGTGCTCGGACACCAACAAGGTGACTCTACAAAGATTAAAGTTAGCCATACATACCTTGAATCGGAATTCCCCTTTAATTTTCTACAACAATTCACCGGACCTTCTAGCACCTTCAATCTAGTTCACAATATGGTATAATTGAACTTAGAATTAGGAATAATGATCATGTCCTGAACTCACTTGAGCATTCTATCAAACACTAGGTGTTCCTTTAGATTAAATGGCCTCTTTTTAGTGAAAGATTACTTTAACCCATTTCCTTTTACTAGATTATGACTAGTTGGTTACATGCATGCAAGACTCCTACCCCTATCTTCATGAACCCACCTAAACATGTTTCATTTTAACAAAATCTAGAAATTAAGGTTGATGGGGTGGAAGCTTACCTCTTGTAGTGAAGAAAATGATGTCCTACTTGATCAATTCCAGGCCTGAGTAGTGATGGAGGAACAAATTTGATGAAGTTGGAACTCTCTCTCTCTCTCTAGAACCCACTCTCTCCTCTCTCTCCAATTTATCAGAAAATAAGCTTAAAATGAAAGGGGTTAAGTGTTTTAATGAATTGGGGGTCGGGTATAAAATTAGAATTTTAACAGTCCCGAAGCAGAAATGCGGTCAGGAATGTGAGCTATGCGGTCCGCATTCCTGTCGCATAAATGGCCCTCAAATGGGCCAAAAAGAAAAGTAGACTGCCCAGGTATGTGAACACTATGTGGTCCACATACCTGTTATGCGATCGCATAGTGCGTCACATAACTCCCTCCGCAAAAGTCAAGGTGCAAGAATGCGACAACTATGCGGCCCGCATTCTAGACCGCATAGTTGTCCTCAAAATTGACAGCAAACTATCCAAGTATGCAACCACTATGGGTCTGCATACCTGATCTGCGATCGCATAGTGGACCGCAAACCTGCGCAAATCTGGACAATTTTATCCTTTAAGTCCCTGAGTACTTTTTACTTCACAAGGGTTCGTTTTAAGAACTTCTATAGTCATAACAACACGGGCACCTGTTTGGGCATTATTTTTAGCCATGAAGTTGTACGGGTCTTTACAAAACGATTGGGGGATTATGTATCTTTTGAACTTATGCGACTGAACTCAGATTGAAACTCTAAGCTGCCTACGTACCTCGGTGAAGAGGATCAAGTCATACCGTAGTTCAGAATGGGTAGATTTTTTTTGTAGGTCCTAACTTTTGCCTAGGTCACCTCTTTCGAGGTTTTCAACCTAGCGGACTTTTTTTTTATACGTCCTAACTTTTTCCTAGGCCGCCACTTTCGAGATTTTCAACCTAGCGGACTTTTTTATTTTTTTTTGCTTTTGGGTTGGGAGGGGGCAACACCGTTTAGACTCATGCGGGCTAGGATTATAGGAAAATGCAGTTTAGGCTCATGCATCGAGGAGCGTAACAACATCAAGGATAATACTTCTTTAGAAACATGCCATTGATAGGACTGATTCTCATGCCATCTACATCAACTAACTTGTAAGCCCCACTTGAATAAGCTTCTTGTACGACATATGGCCCATCCCACTTTGAAGTGAACTTCCCTACAGGTTATGGGAAGTAATAATGGGCCTTCTTATGGAAAGGACTTGATCTCCTACTTGAAAGAATCTCAGGCGAACTCTTTTATTGAAGGCACGAGACAATCGAGCTTGATAGCATTCAAGACTCTATTGAGCTTCCATCCTCTTCTCATCAAGATCCTCTAACTCTGCTAATCGAAGTCGAGCATTTTCTTTATCAGTGATCCCTTCTTGAATAGCCAGTCGTAATGAAGGTATTTGACGCTCAAGTGGCAAGACGGCTTCGACTCCATAAACGAGTGAATACGGAGTCGCTTGTGCTGGCATGCGGTGAGCCGTCCAATATTCCCATAGAGCTTCTTCCATACGGTCATTCCAATCTCGTTTGGATTTGGAGACGACTTTCTTTCCCATGTTGCATAGAGTTTTGTTGAATGCCTCAGCTAGACCATTGGCGGCAGCATTGTACATTGAAGATTTACGTTGATTGAAGCCAAGGAGATCACAAATCTTGTTCATCAACCTATTATCAAATGGCTCTCCATTATCTGTTATTATGAAACGAGGAATGCCAAAGCAATAGATTATGTTTACTCGGATGAAACTTGCAACATTTTCATTCTTTACCTCCTTAAGAGCAACAACTTCAGCCTATTTTGAGAAGTAGTCAGTTGCAGCCAAGATGTATAAGTGCCCACCAGAGGACTTTGGCAGTGGTCCAACAACATCCAATCCCCAAGCGTCAAACGGCCATGATGCAACAGTTGGGTGCAACACTTCAGGAGGTTGGTGAATAAAATTCGCATGGAATTGACAAGCCTTGCATCTTCGAGCATAGTCCATGCAATCTTTTACCATCATCGGCCAATAATATCCCGTCCTTTTTATATGGAAGTGGAGCTTTGGTCCTGACTGGTGTGACCCACATACCCCAGAATGTGTGTATTGGTGAGAAATAGATTCGCCATGTGGGTCTATTAAAGGGCAGCACGTGTCAGCAAAGCTTTGAGAAAAGTAAAGAATGACATACAAGATGATATGTGAAACACCCCCGGGACCGAACATACTCATACCGTGCCTGATAGCCTCGGAACTGGTCATCATAAATAGCTCGGAACAGGTGCGGGAGAATATCTCATAATTACAAATGAGGAAGGAATCAATTAATCCCGGATTATATAGGATTTATCATCATTACTCCATCAGTTACAAATCAATTATGTAACGTGAAATAAATGCAATAAATGATTGTAACAGTCAGAACAAGGCAATCAATTGCAAGATTGACTCAACAGGCACGAGATTGACTCAACAGGCACGAGATTGACTCAACAGGCACGAGATTGACTCAGTAGGCACGAGATTGACTCAACAGGTACGGGAGTAACTCATCAGCCACAGGATTAACTCATCAATTATGGAATTAACTCATCAATTACGAAATTAACTCATCAGTTACTAAATTCCAGCATTTACACAGCTGTTACAATTCTTCCAAAAGTAATGGATGGGTTGAGTAAATGCTCATAATGGACCCATTATTCAAGGAGAATGGTTACTTAGATTTAGCCCTATAAATAGACATAGTTTTATCACAATCAAGGGATCTAACTTTCTTCTCTATAATTCTGTACATTGTAATTCATATCATCTTGCTCCCAAGCTAGTCATAGTTTGGCCCTTCAAGCTCCGTTTGGCTCAACATCCTGTTAAGGATTATTCAATAAGAATTATTTATTCTCTGCTTTATTTTTATTATGTTGTCTGTCATTGAATTTATTTTGCACTTCTCTATCACTTTGCATTAACAAAAATTATATCTTTCGGATTGAATCGATTGCTTGTGGCCCGTCACATAAAATTATTTCTTTGAACTTGAAAACTATTTTTTGGGTTAAACAGTTTGGTTCTGTTACCGGGAACTCAAGCAAATTTTCTATTCAACGAAAGATACTAACAATATTTGTTGATATTTTCTTGATTTCAGTTTAACCTTCATCATGGCCGAAATTTTCCAATCAACACAGTTGAGGACAACCAAGCTTGAGATGGCTTTACCATGAGAAAGAAAATAATAGCCATGATCTGATATGTAAGCAACAAGCAGAGAAAAATAGAGAACGTACATCGGCATATTGGTACAACAACTATTAGTACCAAAACTCATTAAAGAATCGACGCCAAACAGTATTGAGACATGAAGTTCAGATACATCAGGTAATTTTAATTTGCACAATTTAGTTCTAACTTGACAGAAACGGATCAAGGAACAAAAAGAACGGATAGAACACCTCCGGGAATTCCCGACTATCCCACAAGAATGATATGCAGCACCGAGCTTTAAATGGAGAAAGGCACGGATGTTCAAACAAAAGTCAAAAATAGGTCCGAGCAAAGAGATACGGGATTTTCTTCACGGGCTGAAAAGGATCTGAACCTTCCCGAACAGGTAGGAATCACCTTGCTAAATTGAAATTTCCACAGGAGAAGAATGAAGGTCAGTAAAAGCATGGGTAAAACACCCACGAGATTGTTTACAACGATACCGCACCTGACAACTGGAAAACAAAAGATAGGTGCGGGATGGATAATTAAAGACTACGAGGAAGAAGGTTCATTAATAAGCAATGGACAATTACACAAATAATTTCGGATACAATCATTGAACCGAAAGAATCAAAAGCCACGAGGTCAAATGCTGAAGACCTAGAAACTATCATTGGCTTCCCAAATAGGAAGGTTTATGCTGGCCGAGACTCGACACCAAATTTAAAGGTAAGTTGATTAAACTTTTACGTGTTAATGCAAATTGCTTTGCTTGCCACCATTGTAACCATAACAGGTGTACCACCGGAGATAATGGTTTATATGCTCAATATTGACCCGCGGTATAATCGGGTCAAGCAAAAGAAGAAACCAGAGCCAAATAATAAAAGATAAATTTATGGAACCTCGAAGGTGGGTTCAGTCCGAAAAGTCGAATCATTCGGACTCGTTGCTAACATCAACCCATCATCACTTTCAAAATTTCGAGGAGAAAGATGATTGCTAGTATATCACATTGTCTTGAATGTCTGGGTAAATGCAATCTTAATTCAAGCAGAGAAAGGTACACAATCTCTTATCTATTATAGAATGCTCTTAGACATGGAAATTGCATATCTATATTTCGAGAAGTTGGCATTAATTGCTAGTGCCCTAAATCTAAGGCTTTATTGTCAATATCATTCAATTCCCGTAGCCACTATATTTTCATTATACAATATTTTGCATAAATGAGAACTGTCAGCAAGGCTAGCTAAATGAGTAGTCAAACTTATGGAATATGATATTATTTATCAGCCACATACGGCTATAAAATCACAAGTCTAGCGAATTTCATGACTAATCTTTGCTTGAGCATATTTCCTTAAGCAGAAATCAAAGTACATGTTATTTCTGAGATAATTCTCGGGATCTTGACCTGTTACACAATTAAGTCCACAAGTATTAAAAGTCCTGGGTTAAGGACAATGCTTAATCCCTAAAAGGAAAAGTACTTAGATTTCACAAAAGTTAGTTTATTACTAACAACAAAGATGAGCATAAAGCATATGATACATGCTTGAATTAGCCGGGGGACTCAGAGCAAAAGTATTGATTTGACGATTGATCAAATCCAAGAAAACTATGCAGCCCAAGAAAATCAAGTCGGATGTGCTAGTCTCGGATCTACTGCTGATATCACTGACTCCAGAAGCAACTCCGGACTCTTATTGAGAAATATCATTTCCAGATCAAACAGTATCAGGATCCAGTCATCCCTTATCTGGGTGATCCTTGATCTATCATCAATTAGAATGAAAATCAGGTAAACCCGACTAATTTAATTTTGTCATAATAACTTCATTGATTACTTGCAGAATGGGACTTTACCCACAGACAAGCACGCTCTCGACAACTATGAGTGTGTCTCATCCGGTACTGCCTTACTGAAGGAGAATCATATTTGAGAATATTCAAGGCTCGAAAAGCTAAAATTCCACATGTACCAAACAAACAAAATATATGATCCGAGAAATCTACAAAGAAAGCTGTAAAAATTAATCCGGTAATAAGGCAAGATATCGCATGATCCTAGACAACATTTTGGAACCTCCGTAGTTTCCGGCCAGAGTAAAAAATAAAGAGAGAGCTACGGTACCGTCTCTATGCTGTAACTGGACCATTTGAAAGTCCATCAACATTGGAACTAGCTATCCTACCCCGATTATTAAACGGGGGACTGTCAAATTATGATTTCAGTGTTTGAGTTCTCATACCTCAAAACTCAAACACTTGGGAGATCACTTATACATGAAGATTAGTCAATCCGACTTGACATTATAATAATTGATTCAAATAATCGATTGCTTTGGGAGATAAATTTCTAAGAGTATTCTCACATTATTTACCACAATCTCAACTTGCTCAGTTGTATTGTTCATATCAAGCATAAACACTTCAAACAATGTTGAATGAGATCTTGAAAAATGCATATTCTTCTCTTACACAAAAAGGATCGAGAACTCCATGTCGTGTCAAGAATCCCACGATAATAAATGAGGCTTTTATGTTCAAGTCAACATAAATGTATGCAAATATGCCATCATAATAAAGTTCACTTTGAACAAACACATGGCTTATATTCGGTCCAGCAATGACCATTCAAGTTAAAAATCCTTTCTTAATGGCTAATTATATTATGACTCGAATCGATTATCTCGAACATCTCAAATATTATTTTTGACATGTGTCCCTCTCTACTCAAAAGTATGTTCATATACTCCAATTTGGATTCAAAATCCAATCATATTTAATGTCTCTTCAAGACAAATCTACTAAGATCTATATTTATTTGGGATCAGTATTCCCTCAGACTCAATGTCTTACCGAGAGCAATACTCCAATCCTACCAGGATTAATACTTCCACAGACTAAAAGTCTACTCAGATCAATCGATCCTATTTTATGCCTGAATGAAAAGGAGACGTCCTTGTCATATCATTTAAATATATAAAAGGACCTCTTTTATTTAAAAGTTAGACACCCAAGGGTGCAACATTAAGACATCGCACATGTAGCGATGCATCCAAATATATATTTCAAGTCTGCAAGACTAAATATGAGCACTCAAATAATGCCATAAAAAGTTAGTACTCAAATAAATCCCTAAAGTACCAAATGATGATATTAGAACCGAAAGACACGCAGAAGTAACTGAATTCCCGGTCTAGGTCACAACCCTTTTGATGAAATAAAAAGGGTTAAGCAGTCATCATCTAAAAAGTATAAATCTTCGAGTCCTGTATGTATTTTCCTTTTCAGGTTATGAACCACATGGAAGGAATAATCAAGTGCTCATACTTCAAAACTCTAGCACTTGGGGGACTATAGAAGGCAAAAAAGACTAGGAAAGGCAGGATTCAACAACAAATGAAAGTTAAGAGCAAAGTCAAGAGCCAAAAGCGTAAGCCTGATTCAAAAACCTACAAAGAAAATACCCGTGGATGCAAACGAATGTTCAGGTTAAAGGCAATATTTAGTCAAGGGTTGCAAGATATACCCTTGTATTTATTCAAAAACTGTTGTAAATGAAAACAGTTGCGGGTAAAAATTCTACCCTTATATTTAAAAATTGTTATAAACAAAAACAGTTATTCCCTTGTATTAACTCGAAAAAACTGTTGCAAAAGAAAAACAATTACGAAATACAAGTTTATATCAAATCTGTTAAAAGAAAACAATTGCAAAATGAGTTATAGACGATACGCAAACACATGTGAAATGTTACGAAAGTTCAATACAAAAAACTTTCTTTAAAACATTGTTAAAGAGAAACATGTGAAGAATTCCTATCTCTCTATTGCATATTTACACCATTATGAAGTTGAGACGTCTTCTTCATTAAGTGTCGATCAAAAAGGGCCCTCTTTTATAAATCGTGCTCGTTTAAAAAAGACACGAAGTATTGAAGCATTTTTAATGTAAAGTCAAATAACAACGGGTGAAACAAAAACCCAAACATTAAAGTAGGCAGAAAATAAAGCTAAAATTTATATATCAAACTTGCCAAACATAAGGAAAACATTTGTCTTCAAACCCCCAAACAAGACAGGGGTAAATCAACTGATTATTGACGAAACGAGCATAAGCGTTGAAGTTGTCATATCAATCTCTAAGTTCTGCACTCTTTTTTCCTTCGTCCGGTTTTTGTCCCTACTGGGTTTTTCTGGCAAGGTTTTTAATGAGGCAGAGGCAATGGAGAAAAGGATAAAATCTTCCACTTCCCGTTCATATCACAGTGAATAACCGGAAAGTGGAGGGACTATCTGTATAGGCGAAAAATAGACTCGCCATGTGGGTCTATTAAAGGGCAGCATGTGTCAGCAAAGCTTGGAGAAAAGTAAAGAATGACATACAAGATGATATGTGAAACACCCCCGGGATCGAACATACTCATACCGTGCCTGATAGCCTCGGAACTGGTCATCATAAATAGCTCGGAACAGGTGCGGGAGAATATCTCATAATTGCAAATGAGGAAGGAATCAATTAATCCCAAATTATATAGGATTTATCATCATTACTCCATCAGTTACAAATCAATTATGTAACGTGCAATAAATGCAATAAATGATTGTAACAGTCAGAACAAGGCAATCAATTGCAAGATGGACTCAACAGGCATGAGATTGACTCAACAGGTATGGGAGTAACTCATCAGCCACGAGATTGACTCATATGTTTTGGAATTAACTCATCAGTTACGAAATTCCAGCATTTACACAGCTGTTACAAGTCTTCCAAAAGTAATGGATGGGTTGAGTAAATGCTCATAATGGACCCATTATTCAAGGAGAATGGTTACTTAGATTTATCCCTATAAATAGACATAGTTTTATCACAATCAAGGGATCTAAATTTCTTCTCTATAATTCTGTACATTGTAATTCATATCATCATGCTCCTAAGCTAGCCATAGTTTGGCCCTTCAAGCTCTGTTCGCTCAACATCCTGTCAAGGATTATTCAATAAGAATTATTTCTTCTCTGCTTTATTTTTATTATATTGTCTATCATTGAATTTATTTTGCACTTCTCTATCACTTTGCATTAACAAAAATTATATCTTTCAGATTGAATCGGTTGCTTGTGGCCCGTCACATAAAATTATTTCTTTGACCTTGAAAACTATTTTTTGGGTTAAACAATGTGCTTCTTGCAAAGCTTGGAGTGCTTCTTCTTCCCCTAAGCATCGCAAGAGTACTCCCTCGAACGACCTTCTGTATAGAGTGTCTTTGTAGTAAAGGAAGCGAGGTGCGCGACGACGGATTTCAGTCCTTCTCGGATTTTCTGGAAGTATCCCATAGCATAAGTTATATATAATGGGTTGTCGCCATTCTTCTTTCTCAACTTCAGAAATAGCAACAAGATGCTTGAGTTCATTTTCTTCACCTTCAGTCTCATTTGGCGGCAATACTACCCATTTTTGGCAGACAGTAACTTGCGCTTGATCAGGCAAGGTTAATGATGAAGCTAGGGAATCTAAAGCATCATCCTTCTTATTTTCTTTCCTTGGCACATGCTGAATAGTCACATCACTGAGCCACCCCATTAACTTCTTAGCGTAATCATGATATGGGCGTAGTTCAGCCTTCTTGACCTCGTAACTACCTAAAAGCTGATTGACTACTAACTGGGAGTCACCAAAGACTTGCAACTGCAATTGCTTCATATCAACGGCCATTTCAAGCCTAAGTATTAATGCTTGATACTCAACAACATTGTTGGAACAGAGTTGTGTCGAAGGAGTAGGGCAAGACTTTACCTTGGGAAGTGACAAATACTACGCTAGCACCAGCTCCCCCACGGTGCGCAACATCATCAAAGTACATCTTTCATGGAGGTTGAACTTCAACGACCATTGCGTCCTCATCAGGTAGTTTGTGGGTTAGCTCCCAGTCATCAGGTATCGGATGATCTGCCAAGAAGTCTGCCAATGCTTGTCCTTTTACAGCCTTTTGAGGGATGTACAAAATCTCGAATTGTTAAAATTGGAGGTACCATCTCACCAGTCGATCACTAAGAACGGGTTTTGACATCACGAACTTGATGGGATTGGCTTTTGAAACAAGACGGACGAAATGAGCTTGAAAGTAGTGCTTCAACTTTTGAATTGAGAAGACTAGCGCCAAACACAACTTTTCAATTGGCGAATAATTAAGTTCGTTTGGTGTCATCATCCTACTCGAGTAGTAAAGAGAGTTTTCTTTCCCCTTACTATTTTCTTGGGCCAACAGTTCTCCAACAGACCTTTCTTGCGCCGCAATGTATAGTATCAATGGCTTTCCAGGTATAGGAGCTGCTAAAACTGGAGGCCTCATCAAGTAGGTTTTGATACTTTCAAAAGCATTGCTACAAGCTTGGTCCCACTTGAAAGGAACGCCTTTTTTCATGAGGCGACTAAATGGTTGGCACCTTCTAGCTAGGTTCGAGATGAATCTTCTAAGATATGCTAGATTTCCTTGCAGACTTTTCAATTCATGAATATCCCGAGGCTCAGGCATTTTCAAAATGGCATCCACTTTGGCTTGATCGATTTCGATCCCTCGATGTCGGACAATGAAACCAAGGAACTTTCCAGAAGTCACTCCAAAGGCACATTTCAATGGATTAATCCTAAGTTGGTACCTCCGGAGCAACTCAAATACCATTCTTAAGTCTTTCAAGTGGTCACCCTTCTCTCTTGATTTTACCACCAAGTCGTCAACATAGCATTCGACATTCTTGTGGAGAAGATCGTCGAAAATATTCTGCATAGCCCTTTGGTAAGTAGCACCAGTGTTCTTCAATCCAAAAGGCATTACCTTGTAGCAATAAATACCCTTTGGGGTACGGAATGCAGTAAGCTCTTCATCTTTTGGTGCCATGAGAATTTGGTTATAGCCTGACGAACCGTCCATGAAAGACATTGCCTCGTAACCAGTAGTAACATCGATCATCAGCTCTGGAATAGGAAGCGAGAATTCATCTTTGGGACACCCATTGTTGAGATCCCTGAAGTCAACACATACTCGAATCTGTCTATTCTTCTTCCTTACAGGGACAATACTTGAAACCCATGTTGGGTATTTAACTTCCCGAATAAAACCAGCTTCAATGAGTTTGTTAACTTCGGTTTCAATCAGGGGAACCAAGTCTTGCCTAAAGCGCCTTTGAGCTTGCTTGACAGGACGAGCGCCATTCTTGACCGCAAGGTGATGGACTTCCACTTTAGGGTCCAAGCCAGGCATCTCTTTGTAGCTCCAATAAAAGACATCCATATACTCCTTGAATAACTCAATATAAGTTCTTTCTTCATATCCTTCTAATAAAGCACTTAGGTAGGTGGGTTTTGGTTCTTCATCAGTGCCAAGGTTAACTTCTTTTAAGGCGTCAATCGTTGCCTTCACCCCTTCTTCAAGTTCTGGCGGAGCATCTTTTGCATCTTCGTCTTCTCGAGGGTCCCCATCATTGAAGGATATGTGATAACATGGTGAAACATCGTCCAATCCTGCATTATCCTCCATTGAAGATAGAATAACATTCTCGCCTTGCACAGTGACATGATACGAAGAACCCACACTTTCTTCATTGTCATCACGTTCTTTAGTGTAGACCACAATGTATGGCTTCACTTTCAGTACTTCATCATAAGAAACCATGACTTTTCTTTGTCGCCTCATTCTAGAAGGAACCAAACTTTGGAAATCTTTAGAGATCTTCTGAATTTTGGGGGAAGCGGGTGTTCTTGTATTTCGATAATTTCTCTGGAACTTATTCCCCTTATTTAATGGACCCAATCTCTCAAATACGGAGGTTCTCACAGTTGATTTTCCAAGTCTGTCAAAGACGGAAAGCATGTTAGAAGCGTTAGATTCGTCTTCTACAATGATATAATTGCTACTCGCTCTCCTTATTGAGATGCGCACTGGTGACGGTTGTTTGTATCCCAAACCTTCACATGGTTTCCTCATTGCAGCTTCTGATGGGAGCTTCCCTAAATTTGACGGCTCATCGGGATTGTATCTAGCTTTCGCAAATAGCTTCTAAGCGTTAGGATCTAAACCATCATCTTTTTGCTTTGCAGGGAGTGCCATATTCTGCAAACGATTTTGGGCTACAAACCCTGCAAGTGGCTTTGAGGATGACTTTACTGCCTCAATTCGTTTTACCGGAAGAGTTAACTCCTTTAGCGTGTTGGTTTGGAGTTTAGATTATTTGCCCTCGTCTTTCTTCCTTTTAGGGACATATTGGAGATTAGGACTTACTTTCTTGCCATAAGATGCACTATCCCCTCTATGAGATTTATTCACGTTGGGTTGTACCTCCTCAGTAACGGCTTTGGCTTTACCAATAGTCACCTCAACTCTTTTGTTATGCCCTCATCATTCTTTCTTTTCATTCCATCATCAAATTTTAGCTCATTCACAATGCGTTTCTTCAAGTAGAACTTTGCATCGGCAAAGTGTGACTCTGCCTCGGTGAATGGCTCATCATCAGCAACTATCTTCTTCTCGACTTCACCCTCGTAGTATTTTAAAAATTGATGGTAGGTAGATGGAACTACTTTATTCTCATGTATCCAAGGCCTTCCAATCAAAACATTGTATGAAGTCTTCGCGTCGATCACATGCAGCCATGCACTTGATTGCATATCTTCAATAGTGATTCCTAGCCTGATCGCGCCTATGGCTCTTTACCCCCCTTGGTTGAATCCCTGGATCATCACACGACTTTCTGAGAGTTCGTTCATGGGAATACCAAGTTCTTTCATAGTGCGAATTGGAAAAATGTTCACTGAGGATCCTCCATCAACGAAAATTCGATTTACCCTTTCATCATGCATATAGCCAACCAGGTACAATAGGCGGTTATGAGGAGTGTCACTTAGCAGAAGATCGTCCTTTGTGAATGTGACTTTTTCCTCACAAGCATTAACTTCTTGAGGATTGGACTCGATAAAATTTTCCGAAGGTGGTGCCAATGGTATGTCATCACTATTTTCTTTCCCTTTGTCAGTATGGAAACAAAAGGCATCAATACTCCCATGGGAAATCTTCGTGCGAAACCAACTTGGTAAAAACTCCTCCAAGGTCACCGGATGTCGTGGTTTTTTTAGGGTGATGCACCTCTATTTTCGATTTCTTTTCATGCTTAACTGGATTCCATCTCCTAGGCCTTTTCACCATTATTTTCCTTGTTGGTTGTTCCATTGATCCTTTTCGTGGGCTCCTTTTGTGGCGCCTACGATGAGTCAACAACGTCCAACCTTCATCGTCCTCAGATTGACTGTCTTCAACTTTGTAGTTCTCCAGTAATTCTTAATCTTTACTTTCTTTAAAACTACATAATTCATTTGGATTGAATGAGCCAAATGTGATAGAGACTTGGTTCACTCTTGCTTTCTCATCTTCAAGCATGGTCTTCTTTTCACGAGCCAAGTCCATAACTTTGTCCTTGAAGACAAAGCACTTTTCAGAGGGTGGCTCATAAGTCGATGATATTTGCAGTAATTTGGGTCATCAATTTTCCTAGCTTCATTTGGTCGCTTCATCTCTGGAAGCTCAATGAGATTTAACTCGAGGAGTCCTTCAAAAATAGCTGGCACATCAGAATCCAGAAATGGGTACTTTTCTCTTGCATTTCTTTTAGAGTTAACTTTCCACTTGGCTTATCTTGAAACGAAGTGGATGTCATACTATGCTTTTTCTCACTTTCGTCGTGAACCTCATAGGTGATGTGTTGACATTCATAGCTTCTTTTTTTCAGATCTTGGTATAAACTTACTTCATTTTCTGACTTCTTGCTTGTCGTTCCCTTGCGAGGTTCATAACTTTCATTTCCAGTGGAGGACATGCTCAATTCTATGTCATGGGCACGAGTTGCAAGTTATTCAAATGTGCTAGGCTTGATACCTTCCAAGATATAGCGCAATACCCAATGCATGCCTTGGATGCACATCTCTATACCAGAAGCTTCACTAAGCCTGTCTTTACAGTTGAGGCTTGCATTCCTCCAACGATTGATAAAGTCGATAACTGGTTCACTCTTCCATTGATGAGTACTTGTGAGTTCTATCATACTCACAGTATGTCTCATGCTATAAAAGCGATTGAGGAATTCTTGCTCTAGTTGATCCCAGCTATCAACAGATCCATCCTCGAGGTTCGTGTACCAATCAAAAGCAATCTACATAAGTCCCAGCATTGTTTCATGTCTCAACTAAGTGCGCCACATGTTGCTTTGGATTGCCTTTTCCATCAAACTGTTGAAATTTTGGAGGTTGATAGCCGGCAGGCATCTTCAACATATCGATCCTTGAAGTGTACGACTTTGCGTAGGTAAAGGAGGACTTGGAAGAAACTTCATATTTGTTTCTTATAGTCCCTTCAATAAACTCCTTTAGTTGATTGATTGGAATCATCCTTCCGAAGATACTGGAATTTCCTTAGGGATGCAACTTGTCGTGGGGGAGCATCAATCTCTTGAACTTCTGGGAGTTTTCAAGGTGCATGGGTGGATTCTTCTTCCATCAATATTCCCACCCTATCTGTTAGCTTATTGATTCTAGCATCTTGATTTTGCATGCACTTGGTCAAGCCAGCGATTGCTTCCGTCAAGTTTGCCAACTGCTCCTCCACAGATGAAGTGTTTGTCACTACGGCTTGCATGATTATCATGGACGATGGAGAGTAGCATGGATTTTCACACAGATTGATCCTTGATTGGCTCACGCTATGTGGTGTAAGTGGGGAGGATCCATCACTTAAAGCGTCATCATCTTCCTTCACAGCAGAGTGCTTGGATCCGGAGAGGTCAAGCAGAGCAAGATTTTTCTTGATCTTTTCAGCAACATCGCTTCCTCCTTCGAGTGCATTTGTAGAAGATCTTGATCCTTTTGAGGATGAAGATCCGAAAACAGGGGTAGATGCGGACGGCACTTGGGGTGCTTGTTGTCCTAACGAGCTTGCTTTGCTCCTCGTAACTGGTCCAAAGCTTCCAAAGGTAACTTCGAGTATGTTTTCTACATCCGCATAGAACCTGGAATTAGCAGCCTTGGCGAAAGTTGAATTGGAGTTGATTTTCTTGGAATCCATTTCGTTTTTCTTGAACTTTGGTGATTGAAAAGTTGAGATGAGAGGTAGAGATTGTCCCACTGGGCGTGCCAGAATTTGTAGACAATAAATTGAGTCGAGAAAATAAAATCAGGATCGTAAAATATCGCAACAATCGTAGTATTTGATTTCAAATAATATGAGTGTACAATCTCTATGAATCCTTTGATTCTTCTTTTCAATAGTAAATAAATTCAAGGGACTTTGAGCTTGATCTTGAATCTATATTTGCTTCCACGAATGATGATCTTGAATTCAACTAGCACGAACTTCGATTTGAACTCGTACTCCTTAATCTTGACTTGTTCTTCATTCTTGAGCTTGAACTTGACTTGTTCTTCGTTCTTGAGCTTGAACTTGATTGCTTGAAGCTTGAAACTTGTGGAGGAATTTGCAACATTTGATCCATGAGCTCTTTCTTGCTTCTTGTTATAACTTCTGGTGTCTTTTTTGGGTTATGAAGACCCCTATTTATAGTTGTGGAAGGGAGGAGTTGTGATAAGAACAAACTCTTTCCGACCAATCAAATTAAAGTGTGACATGGTCGTATTT
Source organism: Nicotiana knightiana (assembly GCA_005239525.1). Lineage (NCBI taxonomy): Eukaryota > Viridiplantae > Streptophyta > Magnoliopsida > Solanales > Solanaceae > Nicotiana > Nicotiana knightiana. The sequence goes on along the minus strand of ML380489.1, from coordinate 9,063 downwards.
GATTGGCCAGAACATGTCACTTGCACATGTGGCGCGATTTCATTAGCCTTTTAATGTGACTTGGCATGCTTTGTCATTTTGACACGTAGCATGATCCTATTGGCATTTCCATTTGACTTGGCGAGCCATGTCATTTGACACGTGGCACCAAACCGGGCCTCTAGGAAGATGACATCTTGGGCTTAATGAAGTGGGCTCATCACTTTAGCCCAATTAAATGGGTTAGCCCAATGGATTAAGACTTATTTATTTAATCCATATATGTTGGACTTATATAACTAATTCAATTGTATTAGCCCATAATATTTATTTGGACTAATATATTTAAGATATTATCCAAATTATCTTATTGAATATAAATTCAATAAAATTTGCATGTCTACAGATGGTCAACGCGAAAAATTGCTCTTCGCGAATGTGAAGGTGTCCCCCACAGGCGATGAACAAAAATCACACGGGCAGTGTTTTAAATAGAGTATTTTAGTATTTTGAGCATATCTTGAGTTCTAGAGCTCGATTTAGGGTGATTTTTGCAGTGTTGTTCTCGTCTCAATAGAGGGTAAATATCTAACCTTTTGTTTTGATGTTTTCCATGATTATTTTCGTTTGTTACCATTTTATCCGTGTTTGGATTATAGAAATTGCGATTTTGAGTCCCAAAGTTACGAAATAGTAAATCCTTGATTTGAGGGTCAATTCATGGACGTAACTGGATAATTTTCTGGATATATACTATATAAGATATGGGTAACATTTATTTTCGAAATTCTTTGGATCCAGGTGCGTGGGTCTTTTAGTGAGAATTTGGGAATCTGTTTCTAATTGTTAAATTATGAGTATTGGAGTATATTTTGATTGGTGTGCACGTTGTTTGATTAGTTTCATATTGTTTGGCATCAGTTTGAGGTGTTATAGAGGCGTTGCAGCCGATTATCGTATTTCGGAGCGAGGTAAGTCTTATGTCTAACCTTGTGAGAAAAAATTTACCTCGTAGGTATTTTATTTATTATGTGATACATGTTATGGGGGCTACGCACGTATAAAGTGACGAGTATCCATGCGTATGCTAGAATTCCTTATTAGGTCCGGGCACAATTAAACTCATGCCAAGCTTTAATTGTAATACTTGAGTTATTTTTACTTGTTTAAACGCTTTAATTCACATTTTTGTCTGAAACTAGACTTGCTTAAAGTATCGGATTGATATTTGAGATATTTGGCGAGCTACCTGATTAGTAGTAGAAATTATACTTTCTTTTTTTTGAATTTCTTGTACGAAATTGTCTGAAAGGCTTATTGAATTTTATAACTCACACATATATTTGTGAGTAGAGTTAGTGACCCGTCAAGTTTCACTATTCCTGTGGGATCGGGCTGAACGCCTCAGCAATACTATTATAAATTAGGTTGTACGACCTCAGCAGTATTATGAGATGCATCTATGGTTCGTGCCGGTCAATCCTTAGCAGTGTACGCGATATGGGATCGGGCTGAACGTTGTTGGGTCGAGCCGTACGCCATGACCGAAAATTGTGCCATTACTCTTACGGGATTGTGTCGCCCGCCTCGGCAGAATCGTGCATAATATTTGATAAGGAGTCAGTGTACCTATGGGTTTTCTTGACTTGAGATGTGACATTTTTATCTGGTGTAGGCCATTATGTATTCCATTCTTGGTTGTATCCGGGCATCGAGGATTTTGTATTTATTCTTCTGTTTAGGATCTTGTTATGCACATATATTTGTTTCATTGTTTTTACCTTCTATGCCTCCTTCCTGTCTATTTTTGCTCTACCTGATTTATTGAACCACTAGTAAGTGTCGATGTCGACCTCTCCTCGTTTCATTGTGTTGCACCAACTTCCCATCATGCTCAACAATAGCATATTGCACACTTTTTAAACATGCCTATTAATATTTGTGGCAGTAGGGTTCTCCATCACCACTAATGTATCATCTTTGTTGCTAGTAGTTTTATTTTGATCTCCAGCTATTTTATCTCGCCTATTCAGGTCTCTCTTTTCGTTCAACAATTGTCTCAAATCCCATTAAATTTATCTCCAGCAACTTCTTCCAACCGATCATCATCATGTGTATCTTTTGAAAGCAATCAACATGTATTCTCAATGTGCCCTTGGTGCTTACACTGAGTGCAATACAATGACAAATTATCATACACCACCTGCCTTGGATCTGTGTCATCCATTACTTGCAAATATCATATCAAGAGGCATGATATTGTTAGCAATAATAGCAAGTGGTGTATTAATCACGATTTTATGATGAGGCCACCCACTTTAGATTTGATATACCTCTTAAAACAACTTAAATAACCATCACAAATATATCAAAGCAGAGCATGATGCTAAATTTATTAGGAAAGCAAAATTGATAAAATGGGATGAAGCGCTTATGCCTAAGTGTCAAACGATCGAAATAATTGCCCAAAGTTCTAGAGATGTGTTGGATATTAATGAATTGTTTGGTAAAAAATTAATAATTTAGGAGGTGACTGTCAAGTACTACAAAATAGTTCCAAAATCGACAAAAGCAGAGACTATAAAAGCTAGCTTGCCAAAGTTATACTTCTGGCCTCAAACAAAAAAGATTCAACTGACAAGAAATATAAAGTAAGAACAGATCCAGTATTCAGTGTCTTCTTGCTTCGTGTGGAAAACAAAGAAGATCATCCAACAAAAGATGATTTAGTTCTTCCTGAACACTTGGTTATCAATCCCAATGGTAATAGTAGTGCATTTAATAAAAGAAATATTTCTATCATTAAATTAAAACGCAATATGTGCAAATCGCATAAATAGAATTAAAAAGATATCTTAGCTAGCATAAATGAATATGTTGATCAACTAAATAAAATGTTGATTGCAAAATTTATAGTAAAAATAAAATATTTTTCAATTTTTGACTCAGCAGAAAATAATACAAATAATTACTACCCGGAAGAATAATTAAATACTTTAATACCAAATGGCCTTCTACCATACATGTTTGTTGTCAAATTTCTTATTTCCTACATATGTTAGTGTCACCGTATATATAATAGACTAAGTTAAAATTGATATTCCACTGTATATAGGTTAATTTTGAAGAAAAATATGTTCGTCATGCTGTGAGCATGTGATTTTTCACCCACTATATACTCCTACAAATTCAATAAAATAAATTAATTTCACAAATTCTGTTGAATTTTAGTGTTAACTGTGAATTTACTTTGCATTGCATATTCATAATTCGTCCTTTAAAATTATTTAAATTTGCGTAATTAGGCGCATCATTATTATCAAGGAATTATATATTCATTATGTGTAATTAATTGAATAAAATAACAAACGTATGATGATTATTTGATGTAATGTAGTTTTAATAACTAATTGTTAAATTTAGTCATTTTTCGAACAAATTGTGAAAATTGACTTTTTCTTTTAAAATATATGAGTGTCAAATTAATTGTTTCACCCTTAATTTATTTACCAATCAATCTCTAATTAGACTGAGTTAGAATTAATTAATATATTTTTGTGAAGTTTTAAGTTAATTTAAATTAATTAAGTAGTTTAGATTAGTTTAAAAAAGAGAATTAAATCAGACTTGGGCCAAGAAATACCCAGGCCCAATCCTTATCTCTATACACTCAAACAACCCATCCCAAATCCCATAGCCCACTCGGCCTGCCCCTACACTACTCAAACGACGCCGTTTAGCTTTCCTTTCACCTCAACTTTTGAATAATTTTGATCCAACGGTCCGGAACTAACAACCTAATAAGTATTTAACTGTTTCAAACACCCCCTACCCCAGTTCACTTCAAAGTCTTACACCCCCTTTCCCCACCGTCTCTATCTTCTCTAAGAGACCAAACCCTAGCCGCCGTCCTCCGCCGACCGGAAATCGCCTCCGGCAGCGGAGCTTCTCCAATCAACCCCAAATTCGCACCAAATGATCCTCACCATTCCCTCAATAACCTCCCACTATCAATTTCCCCAAATAACTATCCAGTTAAGAGTAATTCCGGATCTAGGAAACAGTCAAAACCCTAGAACATGCTGAAGATGATCCCAAGCGACTCTGTGACTCAAACTTACATGAGTCGATGGTTCTCGACGAGAGCCGTCGATTCATGTGAGTAAGGGTCACTTTGGAGGTCGTCGTAGTCCGGCCAAACTCCGGCTAGTCGTCGTAGTTCGTCCGGCCAAACTCCGGCTAGTCGTCGTAGTTCGTCCAAACCCCTCAAACTGGTATCCCTCACTTCCTTTCTATTGTTTCTTGATCAATAACATGAATAGGCCGTAGTTTACTCACTGTTTTCCTTTATTACATCACTATTTCTGATTTTTGTTTTCTTTTACCTGTTCATGTTTTCTTTTTTAGTTTAAATTCCCAAATGCATTTAGCTTAGGTTTTTATCACTATTTTTGTATGATTTAACTGTTCAAGTTTAGTAATTTGTATGACTGAGATTAGCATTAGGTTTTTTGTTTAGTTTCCTTTCTCTGCTAATTTCCAGACATCTTTATGTTGGTGAATTCTGTCAATAAACGAGCATGAACAACTGATTGATTAAATCCCTGAATTCATATGTTGAAATTCTTGTAAGTAAAACATCCTCTATTAGTTGTTTTGCTCGTGTTTTGTTTGAGATCGTCGTTTGATTTAGCCTTGATTTTTCTGCCTATGTTATTAGTCTCAATTAAATGTTAACTTCCAATTAATCATAGTTTAAATTTCAACTCTTAGGTTAGATTAGCATATTCAAGTAACTTAAACAAACTAATTCCCCCTAGGCTCAAATGAAACTTAAATAGATTTTAATACAAGAAAACTGACTAAGTCTAACAACTTAGTTAACTCTCATTAATCAACCAAAATCCTAAACAAGTTGAAATCAGTTAATAATTAGAAAACTAATCAACCAATTAGGCTAAAACTCAGTTCTAAAACAATGTTTGGTCATGATTTAACCTAGACTTATCAAGACTAATTTAGTTAACAATAATTTCCCATAATCACTTGTTTAATAGATTAACCTAGTCTAATAGTCTCTTAAACAACTAACTAAGTCCTAAACCTGTCCAGGACAACTAATTAGGATTAATTAGCTAAAACAAATTAGTTAATCTGAGCTTAATAATTGATCAAGTTTCTAGTTTTAGGTCATCGAGTTGAATTAACCAAATTGAATCAGTTAACTTAGGTTAAGGAGTTAAGCTAATTGGCCTAAATTAATTAACAAGTTAAACCAGAGTTAATACCTAATGATCCTAATTAAGTAGGAAGCTAACTAGGGTTAACTAACCAAAGTCCAAGTAATAACCCAAGTGGGTTTAACCCTGATTACCCAATGGTAAATTCAGGGACTCCAAGAGGTATATTAGGTAATGTAGTTAGGAAATCAAAATTTTAAGGATAAAAGGGTCTTTTAATAAGTAAGAATGTTCTAGAATAGGGGCAGCTGTCTGATGCGTGGCTAGAATTCATGGTTTAACAAGTTATATGCCTTACATTTTATGTGCGTTAATGATAAAAATACATTTTTTATGTGCATAATGGAGTTTATTTCATGTGTAGGTGAATTGGAGATGGAAGCCGAGCTAAAAGGATGCAAATACGTCAAAAAATACGCTCATGAGTTGAAAAGGGAACACTCGAGCGTTAGCTGGGCGTTTGGCCCCTAAAGCCAGGCTGACCCTGACGTTAGTGGGGCGTTTGGCCCCTAACGCCAGGCCTACCCTAGCTTTAAGGGGGCGTTGGGGCTCAAACGCCTGGGTCCCGAGGTCTGGTCAATTCCGAGTTTTGAAAAGTGTAAGTGTTTCCCGGTTGGAATAGAAGTCTCCTACACATTTAGGGTTTATCCCAAACATATAAATAGACCCAAAAACACAACTTGAAGAGGGAGGAAGCCATTGAAGAGAAGTCAAACATCGATTTGTACAGCTTTTATCATTACTTTGTAGTTTAATTATGCAAGTTATTTTGGATTTGATTCTTATGAACATGTTTAGCTAATTTCTTTAATCTAGGGTTTTGGTGGAACCCGTTGGGGGATGAACTTATTGTGTTATTAATATAGTTCTGATTGGTTGATTAATCTCTATTTTTTCAACTACGTTCTTGTTGTAGTTAATTGAATGGCCATCAATTAG
>ML380486.1:101612-123595 GCA_005239525.1 Nicotiana knightiana | reverse complement strand
GGCCTATGTTCGTGATTCTAGCGCTGAGGTTCCTTCCCTGGAGTCTGTGCCCGTGGTTCGTGAATTTCCATAGGTATTCCCTGCTGACCTGCTGGATATGCCACCTGACAGGGATATTGATTTTTGTATTAAGTTAGCTTAGGGCACGCAGCCTATTTCTACACCGCCGTATCTTATGGCCCCGCCAGAGTTGAAGGATCAGTTGCAGGATTTGTTGGATAAAGGCTTCATTAGGCCTAGTGTTTCTCCTTGAGGTGCTCCAGTGTTGTTTGTAAAGAAGAAATATGGATCGATGAGGATGTGTATTGACTACCGACAGTTAAATAAGGTTACTATTAAGAACAAGTATCCTTTGCCGAGGATTGATGATTTATTCGACCAGCTTCAGGGTGCTTCAGTGTTTTCCAAGATTCACTTGAGATCTGGTTACCACCAGTTGAGGATTAGGGCGTCTGATGTCCCTAAGACAACATTCCGCACTCGTTATGGGCATTATGAGTTCTTGGTGATGTCATTTGGGCTGACAAATGCCCCCGCTGCTTTTATGGAGTTGATGCACCGCGTGTTCAGGCCCTATTTAGACTCATTTGTGATTGTTTTCATTGATGATATATTGATATACTCTCGCAGCTGAGAGGAGCATGAGCAACACCTTAGAGTCGTCCTCCAGACTTTAAGGGATAGTCAGTTGTATGCCAAATTTTCCAAGTGTGAGTTCTGGTTGATTTCAGTTGCATTTCTAGGCCATGTAGTATCGTCAGAGGGTGTTCAAGTGGATCCAAGAAGATTTCAGCAGTCAGAGATTGGCCTAGACCCACCTCAGCTACAGATATCCGGAGTTTCTTGGGCTTAGCAGGCTATTATCACCGTTTGTGGAGGACTTTTCATCCATTGCAGCCACGATGACCAGGTTGACTCAGAAGAGTGCTCAGTTCAGGTGGTCGGATGAGTGTGAGGCGAGCTTTCAGAAGCTCAAGACAGCCTTGACCATAGCACAAGTGTTAGTTTTGCCCACAGGTTCAGGATCGTATACTGTGTATTGTGATGCTTCACGGGTTGGGCTTGGTGCAGTGTTGATGCAGGATGGCAAGGTTATAGCCTATGCTTCTCGTCAGTTGAAGGTTCATGAGAAGATATATCCAGTTCATGACTTGGAGTTAGCAGCGATTTTGCATGCATTGAAGATTTGGAGGCATTATTTGTATGGTGTGCCATGTGAGGTGTTCACGGATCATAAGAGCTTACAGTATCTTTTCAAACAGAAGGAGTTGAACATGAGGTAGAGGAGATGGTTAGAGGTTCTGAAGGATTATGATATTACCATTCTTTATCATCCGAGGAAGGCCAATGTGGTGGTTGATACTTTGAGCCGGAAGTCAGCCAGTATGGGTAGTCTTGCCTATTTATCAGTCGGAGAGCGACCTCTTGCTTTGGATGTTCAGGCTTTAGCCAACCGATTTGTGAGATTGGAGGTTTCTGAGACTAGCAGTGTTTTGGCCCATACCGTGGCCCGTTCTTCATTGTATGACCGTATTCAGCCTATACAGTATGATGATCTCCATTTATGTGTTCTTAAAGATAGAGTAAGGAACGGAGATGCCAAGCAGGTTACGGTTGATGATGAGGGAGTTTTGAGGATGCAGGGTCGTATTTGTGTACCTGATGTGGATGGTATTCGTGGGTTGATACTTCAGGAGGCCCATAGTTCCCGGTATTCTATTCATCTAGGCGCCGCAAAGATGTACCAGGACTTGCGGCAGCATTATTGGTGGCGGAGGATGAAGAAGCATATTGTAGCTTATGTAGCTCGGTGCTTGAACTGTCAGCAGGTTAAGTACGAGCACCAGAGACCCGGTGATTTGATGCAACAGATTCAGCTTCCCGAGTGGAAGTGGGAACGTATCACCATGAACTTTGTAGTTGGACTCCCACGGACTCAGAGGATGTTTGATGCAGTATGGGTCATTGTGGATAGGCTGACCAAGTCAGCGCACTTCATCCCTGTATCAATTTCGTATTCAGCAGAGAAGTTGGCAAGGATCTATATGAGAGAGATTGTTAGACTGCATGGTGTGCCCATATTCATTATATCAGATCGAGGTACTCAGTTTACCTCCCATTTCTGGAGAGTATTTCAGTGAGGGTTGGGCACACAGATTGATTTGAGCACAACATTTCATCCTCAGACGGTCGGGCAGTCCGAGTGTATTATTCAGATTTTGGAGGATATGTTGCGAGCTTGAGTCATTGAGTTTGGTGGTTCATGGGACCAGTTCTTGCCTTTAGCTGAGTTTGCCTACAACAACAGCTATCAGTCGATCATTCAGATGGATCCGTATGAGGCGTTGTATGGTAGGAGGTGTCGGTCTCTAATCGGATGGTTTGAGCCGGGAGAGGCTAGATCNGGAGAGGTGGCCTACAGACTTGTCTTGCCACCTAGTTTGTCAGTCGTACATTCGATATTTCACGTATCTATGCTCCGGAGGTATATTGCGGATCCATCTCATGTACTTGACTTCAGCGGTGTCCAGTTGGACAAGGATTTATCTTATGAGGAGGAGCCGGTAGCCATATTAGACCGGCAGGTGGGACAGTTGAGATCGAAGAGTTATCCTTCGGTTCGTGTTCAGTGGGGAGGTCAGCCTGTTGAGGCAGCTACTTGGGAGTTCGAGTTCGATATGCGGAGCCGATATCCCCACCTTTTCCCCGATTCAGGTACCTTTCTATGTCCGTTCGAGGACGAACGACTGTTTTAGAGGTGGAGATTGTGATGATCCAAAAGGTCATCTTGTGTTAATTTAGCAAAACTGTGTTCCGAGGCCCCGAAAGCCTGCGTTGATCTCACCTTGATGTGCGTGCACAGCCCGGGTGCATAGCCGGGAAGCCTTTATGTGTAAATGTGTTAAAATGTTGAATTGATGATAATTAATGGAATAAAGTTGACTTTGGTCAACATTTTTGGTAAACGGACCCGGACCCGTGATTTGACGGTTCCAGAGGGTCCGTAGGAAAATATGGGACCTGGGCTTATGCCCGGAATCGAATTCCGAGGTCCCAAGTCCGAGAAATAAATTTTTAAAGGAAATTATTTTTTGAACATAATAAAGACTTTTGAAAATGAACTTTGATGTGAAACTGTGTTACCGAGCCCGTATTATGGTTCCGGATCCCGGAATAGGTTCAACATGTGTTATCTGTAAAATTTGGAAAGAAACGGACTTGGTTTGACGTGTTTCGAATCAAAATGGAAAATTTGATAGTTTATGAAGTTTGAGAAAATTCTATGGATTTTTGAGTTTAATTCATTGTTTTTAATGTTATTTTGGTGGTTTAGTTACTCGAATAAGTTCTTAGGATGATTTTGAAGTCGTGTGTATATTTGGTTTTGAGCCCCGAGGGCTCGAGTGAGTTTCGGGTAGGTGTCGGGGTGCAAAAGAGTTGGAAAAATCTGGTGTTCTGCTGTTTCTGGTGTTCTGTGATTTGCCCTCCGCGATCGCAGTGTGATTCACGCAATCGCGATGTTCATATGGTTGGGGGTTGGGAAATTTCCCTACGTGAACGCAGGGCCTAGGACGCGATCGTAGAGCCTGGGGGTAGTGCTCTACGCGACGGCGAGGGGCCTCACGCGATCGCATAGCGTTAAAGGGATCTGGGGGCAGGGTAGCGTGTTTCTCTACGCGAACGTAGTCGCTTGGTCACGATCGCGATGGTCATTGTCCAGTACTCTCTGCGATCGCAGCCCTCTCTTCGCGATCGCGTAGCCTTATTTTGCCCAGTCATTTTAAAGCCTTAAAAACAGAATGCTATTACGGGATTTTGATACCTTTCACCATTTTCTTCTTCTCCACTCTTCTTGGGCGGTTCTTAGGAGACCATTCCATCATAGCTTCGTAGGTAAGTGTTCTTAACTATAATTTCTTCCATTTTCCTTCATCAATCACTAGATTCTAGGTCTAAAAATATGAAATCAAAGGTAGAAATTGGGGTTTTTGGGTAGAGTTAGGGCTTTTGGAAATTTTGGGAATTCAACCTCATTTTGGGGTCGGATTTTGATCACACCTCACCCACACTACTATATAAGTATGAAGGCAAGGATCGTGTAGATTTTACCCGAATGGTCGGAATCGAATCCACGGAGAGTCTATAATGGGAGTGAGTGTATAAGTGATCTAAAAAGGTCGAGTGTTTCTAATTGCATTTCTAATCATTTGTTGGTGTTGAACTATACTAAGTGTATTCTATTGTTTGTAAGCTAATTAATGACTAACTTTATTTTTGTTGTTGTTTTCTGATATTAATAAAGGCACTAGGGTCGTGATTGTTACCTAGGTGGATACACAACGAGGTTCAATTCTAAGGTCGGGGAATTGGCTAGGGATACAGCTATAACCAATGCACGAAGGTGCTCACTCTATACCTGTCGGTAGTTTGAGTGATTTTACCCTAATTGCCCCTCTTGAGGTCAATTGGGTGCCAATTAATCAAGCAATTCAGGATTAGGTAGGGTGTTACTCTCTCGAGGTTAAACCCGTTAATTAGGGCTCAAGTAGGGTTTGACCGTTTCTAGGTTCAACCCAATTGATTGGGACTACCAATCTCTTGATAATGCCAATTGATTGGGACTACCAATCTCTTGATAATGCCCTAATTTCCTATTAGGCTAATTTCTAGACTCAAGTCTTCTTTCTCAAGAAAGACCCAAGTCATGGAAAGGTTGATTAGTGTTTGCAACCACTAAGTATAGCAATAAAAACCTAGAACTAGCCTAAATAGCCAACACCCATTAATTTCCCAACCTTAATTTCAAAAATCCATTACATACCCACGCTAGGGTTGAGCCACAACCCTAGCTAATGGGTCTAGCTACTCATAATCAAAGATGAAAACAATGATAGAGAAGAAGAATAACCCATTTAATTGATTCCTAACAATGAATTGAAGTTTTCAATGTTAAAAATGCAAGAACAAAGCTAGAAAGATAAAAACCCTAAAATATTCACGTGCTCTCTACTTCAGAAATTACAAGATGTGTAAAGAAATTAATAAATAATCTATTTATAGTCTGTCAAATTTTTGGACGAAAATGCCCCGCGGGACCACCGCGGACCGCGAAAACACGACCGCGGTCCGCGAAAATAATGAGGCTGTTGAGCTGCTGGTCTTCTGGTAAGGTTCGACCGCGGACCGCGAAATAAGGACCGCGTTGAAAACTTGCATTGTCTTCAATCCTCACTGGAATGCCACCACGGACCGCGAAATGAGGACCGCGGCCGCGGTGGAAACTTGTATTATTTCCCAAGCTCACTGGAATGCCACCGCAGACCGCAAAATAAGGACCGCGGCCGCGGTGGAAACTTGCCTTATATTCAACCTCACCGGAATGCCATCGCGGTCCGCGAAACGAGGACCGCGGCCGCGGTGGGTGCTTGCCTTACTTTCGACCTCACTGGAATTCCACCGTGGACCGCGAAATGAGGACCGCGGCCGCGGTGGCCTTTTTACTTGATCATCTTTGTTGTGTTTGATCCTTGTACCTTATTCACTCCTGTTTTAGGCATATTTTAGACTGAGTGTCTTCATTTGTGGTTCAATCCTGCAACAAGCACAACGTATAAGCTTTTGGGGCCACTTTGTGTACTGTTATATCCAAAATTCATGTATAAGGGAACGAAAAACGAGGCAAAAATCCAAGTTATCAGATTTTAAAATAAATTGTATATTCGGGTTCATGGGGGAATGGGTGATCGGGTTTTGGTCCGAACCTCGGGTTGGGAACAAGCAGGCCCGGGGTCGAATTTTGGTATTTTTGGAAGAATTATGGGAAATGTATAATTAGGCTTTGGGATTGAGTTATTGAATAATTATTGATGTTATTAAGTCAATTATGTGTAGATATTATCGTTTCGAAGTCGGATTCAAGAGGAAAGGTCGTGATTGAGGCTTGACTTGCATTCTTGGAGCCGAGGTAAGTGTTTGGCCTAACCTTAACTTGAGGGAATAGGTATAGAGTCTTATGTGCTATGTGTAATTCCTGTCCAGCGTATAGGTGAGGTGACGGGTACCTATATGTTGTGGTCAATCATGCCTGTGAGTCAAATTTTAATGAGTTATTTAATGTTCTTTGATATCCTCTGTGCGGTGAATTATTGGGAACCTTGGAAGTGGTACCTTGAGGTTACTTCATGACATAGAAAGTTATTGATTATGTGTTTGGTTGAGGGTTTTACTGTTGATATTACACATCTGAGTGAGATTGGTTATAGCTGAATCCCTTGCCGAGACAATAAAATTTTGTTGATTATTTCTGTACATTTGAAATGTCGTATTGTTAAACTTTCATATCAATTGTTGTTTTTATATTCATCATGCACGAGGGAACATTCTGTGTTGATGATTATTATTTATGCATGAGGGAACATTCTGTGCCGATGATTATATTATTTATGCACGAGGGAACATTCTGTGCCGATGTTTATATTATTTATGCACGAGGGAACATTCCGTGCCGATGATTATATTTATGCACGACGGAACATTCTGTGCCGATTGATTATTATTTATGTGCGAGGGGACATTCTGTGCTGATTGATTATTATTTATGTGCGAGGGGACATTCCATGCCGATTGATTATTATTGATGCACGAGGAGACATTCTGTGCCCAGTCATTATTATTTATGCACAAGGGGGAATTCCATGCCGTGTGATTTTGAGGTTATACACGAGGGGTCATGTCGTGTTTTATCCTATCTATTTTACTTGTTCGGGTTGATATTTTCTGTTTTACTTCTACATTTCCGTCAGTACTTGATTCTACTGTTTTAGCAAGTGTTGCCCCTCTTATCCCCAGCATGTTCTTCCCTGTAACTGTATTCTTGTTTATCTTCTGCTATACTATTGAACTGCACAGGTACAATTTATTGTCGTGTCCTAGCCTCGTCACTATTTCGCCGAGGTTAGGCTTGGCACTTACTCAGTACATGGGGTCGGTTGTATTGATGTTACACCTGCACTTCTTTATGTTGTGCAGATTACGCAACCGGAACCAATGGACCTCGTCAGGGGGAGTATCCTTCAGTCCATTCCAGAAGACACCGAGGTAGTTCCGCAGGCGTTCGTGGATCTCGGCGTCACTGTCTATCTTTCATTCTGTCCATCTATGTGTTTCCAGACAGATATATCATTTTATTTCAAACTGTTGTTTTTAGCTAAATCTTAGACTGGTTCGTGAGGTTGTGACTCCACTTCTGGGTTTTGTACTTAAGGGGATTTCTTTGTTATTAGCTATTGTTATTTAGAAATATGTTAATACTTCCGCACTTTATCTCAATTATCTAGTTAGTGTTTGTTATTTTCACTTGTTAATAAATTAATTCAGTTAACATGTTGGCTTGCCTAGCGGGTGCAACGTTAGGCGCCATCACGGCCTGAAGGTGGGATTTCGGATCGTGACAACTCTGGGGTTCGGTCACACTAAAACAAAAATCTACATTTCCCAGTACTCAAAGAAACTGAGGCAGGATTTTATTTTATTTTTAGACGGTTTTCCGTCAAAATGGTTCCAAAAGTTGTAATTCAGTTGAATAGTTCTTTTTACCTTTCCCTTTTAAGACCTTCTGATCAACTTTCGAGAATGCTAAGTTGGTATATTACGGTGATGCCTCGGCCATTGTAAAGAGAGAAAAATAAAATGAGAGAGTCTTATTGGTGAAAACCTTCACGGGCATTATAAAGCGATAGTGAGTTGAGAGAAAAACAAATGAGAGAGTTCAATTGGTAAAAACCCACAAAGGGAATCGTTGATCGATTTAGGCCTTCATATATCCCGGCACAAGCATGGTTAAGACAAATAACTCAGTTTCAAAGTGAAGTTTACAATGGATTTTGAGAATTAGACGGTTCGGACGAATCGGGCATCTAGTCCAAAGTGCATGTCATGTTCATTGAAGTCAGCATATTCCTCCGATAAGTCCTTTTTATTTTTATTTTTTCTTCTCTGAAAGGTACACTTCTTGATTAAGTTGTAATACCTATTAGTTCACATTCTTGTTTTCTTTCGTACTATTCTTTTTGAGTCCTTTTCAGTCTAATTTTGTCAAAGCAAAGCAAAGCAAAGAAAAGGCCGCAAAATTGGTTACAATTTCCTTGTTATATGAAGAAAAACTTTCTGGGCATGAACATCATAGGCAAAGGCATAAAGCCACCTTTGATTTTCCCTGAGGAGCAAAAGGCTTGAAGGACGGAACAATGTGTCAAGGGTCGACAAAAGTTACTCAGTTAAAAGTTGTTCTAGGAGCAAGGTTGTTTGCATCATAAACACAAATGGTGATAGGCACAAAATAGTCAGGTTTTGATGTTGAGAAAGAAGGTCTACGGGAAGTAATGACATAATTTCCCCGCAATTTGTACGATCATCAATGGAGTCAGTGTTTCTAACAAGTGTAATGGACGCAAGGTCAAGTCGCTCAAAAAATCAAGACCACAAACTGACCACCATTTTAAAACTAACAATTTTTTCTTTGATCAGAATAGGAACAGAACAATTTTAGGAAATAGTTCGTGAAAAGACGAACACCACCAAGTGAAGTTCTCAAATCCTTAGTTTTCTTCTAATATACATGTAATCATGTTATTCTTAGTTTCATTATAGGGAATCAATACCCTATCTTCAACACAGGGTACTACATCCCCTGTTCGCATTACTTATTGCCAACACATGGTACTACATTCCCTGGCTTCATGTTGTTATCAATATAGGGTACTACATCCCCTGGTTGCGTTATTTTCTTCCTACATAGGGTACTATATTCCCTAGTAGAATCTTAAAGAGCCAAAAGCCTCATCTTATTATCAACACAGGGTACTACATCCCCTTGTTGCGTTATTTTCTTCCTACATAGGGTACTAGATTCCCTAGTAGAATCTTAAAGAGCCAAAAGCATCATCTTATTGTCAACACAGGGTAATACATCCCCTAGTTACATTTTATTGCCAACATAGGGTACGACATTCCCTAGTAGCATCTCAGAGAGCCACAAGCCTCATCTTATTTCCAACACAGGGTACTACATCCCCCTGGTTTTATTTCTTGTTGCTAATATAGGGTACGACATTTCCTAGTAGCATCTCAGAGTGCCACGAGCCTCATTTTATTGTCAACACAGGGTACACATCCCCTGGTTGTATTTCTTATTGCTAACATAGGGTATGACATTTTCTAGTAGCATCTCAGGGTTTCACGTGCCTCATCTTATTGCCAATACAGGGTACTACATCCCCTGGTTGCATTTTTCTGCCAACATAGGGTACGACATTCCCTAGTAGCATCCTAGAGTACCACAAGCCTCATTTTATCGTCAACATAGGGTACTACATCCCCTGGTTTCCTGCATTCTTGTTAACACTGGGTACGACATACCCTGTTATTTTTTTTTAAAAAAGTGTGTCTTTTTCAATTCTTTGTCCTAAAATAGCAAAGATAGTTTAATGTGTTTCCAATAACTCACAAAAGTTTCCTAGTGCAAACTGGAGCAGAAAATTTTTGTTCGTTTTGTTTGATTGTGATGACTTGTAGGTTTTTCTGCAAAGCACGGTTTGGATGTGCAAAAAAAAAAAAGATTCCAGCTCTTGCCGGAGAAAATGGAATGTTGATCCCAATACCAGTCGCGACCAGATTTGACGTAATGCATGCGGAAAATATGGTCAAGATACATCCTTCCATCATCTGATCAAGAAACAAGCATGTAAGAATATTTTATAGTCTGTTGCATGAAGAGCATCGAGTTTCAGTCTAAAGTCAATGGGAGAAGCAAGTCAAGAATCAAGACAAGACTCCAGATGGCATTTAGATAGGAATTTTGTAACTCTTAGATTTCAAGAGTATGTAACTTTCTTTTTATTTTGATGTAATAGTCGGCACTGAGGATCAGAACCTCGACGGAACTTCACTCGGCTCTCCATCTAAGCATACTCTATCAGTCATCTTTCACTTGAACTACACGTGACCTGATTCCCTTATAACCCGGGATATGTAGGCAGCCTAAAACCATGGTTCGGTCACATCTTTTTCTTCTATCTTCTTTTCCTTCTTAAAAAAATAGTGAGGTCAAAAATCAATCACCTTGTTCATTTTCTTTGCCTGAAAACTCTCCATGTTTCTAAGCAAAGAGGGGCATGCTGTGAACAACTAATTTTTTACCACACCCAAATTCTATATTATTGTTGGTGTAAATATTTCTTTTAGGTCCAATCTTAATATTTTAAATTTTTATCTTACTCTTAATAGATTTTATTTAAGAAAATTAAAAACTACAAAAAAATAAAATAATATATATATATATATATATATATATAATACTATGTAAAAAATATATAAAAAATAACACCCAACTTCCCCACTTCACTCATGCCTTACCCCACCTCTCATCTATCCCCCACATCACACACCCATGATCTTCCCCACATCCCCACTCTTCATCTCCATGAACATTTAGTTAGGGATATATTTCTATATAAATACTAAGAGCAAATATTGAAAGGAAGAAGAAGGAGTTTTTTTTTTTTTGGAAGTCAGCCGAGAGGAGTTCTTTTAGAGTGTTGGATACAAATTGTCTTGGATCTTTTTACTCAAAATTCTAAATGCTTAGACTTTTATAAAAAATATATAAAATATTTGAGGTGATTTTCCTTTACTTTGATCTTTCAAAAAAAATAGAAGACAATACATAGAAAACAAATGGAGCTTAGTTGAGGTATTCGGACACAAATCGTCAATCTTTTGCCGTTCGAAGTTTCGGTTGTGTTTCTCTGATTGAAGTTCAAGTGTTGTTTCTACTGTAGCTGATTTTTGTATTTTGCTGGATTAATTTTCAAGGAAACTTTCACCTAAATGTTTGTTTCTTCAATTAGTTTTGATTTTTGAATGCTTGGGTTATTTACTCTTCATTACTTTGTGTGATTGAAGATATAGTCTTAGTTTATTCTAGTTTAACTGAGTCTCTGTCTTCTTTATGTTAGGATTAAATTTTTTGTTTCAAGGGTTTCTCGTTGATGTTAGCCTTAATTTAAAATAAAGTATCGGCTATTAAGTTTAGTCATTTCCTTAGTTTAGATCTTTAAAATTTGAGTAGTTTTATGTCTCTTTGTGAAAGTTATGATAACATTCTGTATATTTATTACTTTAAAAAAAATTGAATTTATTGTCTTACTTAGTTTAACTAGGAATATAAGTCATAAAACTAATTTATGTGCAATACCATATCCATGACTTTCCTCTTTTATTAGTAAAAATAAATCTATTGATGTATAATGGATGGATATGAAGAGAGTAGGACCATATAAGGTTTAACTTGGGTCTAAATTGAAGGTTCGCTAATCTGATTTTGTTTTATTGAGTATGTTTTTGAATTTAATTATATCGTACTGTTCTAGTTCATGTTAAGTTAGTCTAGTAATAATCACAAAAGGCCATATCATGCTTTTGGACAAATATTTCTTTCATTCTGTTTGTTTAGCTTTAAATGTATTTACTTTAAACGTAAATTATTATTATTTTTTGCTATTTTTTATTTTTTCTTGCCGAATTTTGTTAAAGCTAAGTATGAACTTGACGGGGATGTAGATACTTATTGGATTTTTCATTGTTATAAGTCCATTAATCACTTAGTTGAATTAGATAATTCCGGCCTCGAAAGTTCAAGTTAGCCACGACATTGGTCTTATAAGTGTTGATAACCTATAAATCCTAATAGTTATGTCACACATTTCCTCCATAATAATATTCATTCCATAATTCCGGCTTTACAATAAATCTCAAATTAGTTTAGAAAAAATAACTCATAAATCACTAGTATGCTTTGGGTGCATATTAATTAATCAATTATCATGATTATGTACACGTTCGCGTGGCATATTTATGATTTCCCAAATTAAAGGCAAAGTATGTGTTCGCGTGGCTTTGACAAAAATAATTTTAATAACAGTAAAGCGTGATTAACTGTGTATACGTACGCGTGAAATGATTTTTTACGCGCCGAACGAAATGAGTACACGTACGCGTGACTCGTTTTAAGATAATTCCATAATTACGAATAATCAAGCAATTAAAAGCGGTAAAAGGTAAAAATATACATAGGTCCTAAAAATGAGTAATTAAACAATTTAAGCCAGGTATGATTAAAAGCGACCGTGTTAAAACCACGGAACCCGGGAATGCCTAACACCTTCTCCCGGGTTAACAGAGTTCCTTACCCGATCTTCTGGTTTCGCGGACTTTTAAACATAGTCAAATTTCCTCGATTTGGGATTTGAAATAAACCGGTGACTTGGGACACCATATAATTATCCCAAGTGGCGACTTTGAAATAAATAATCTCACTTCGATTTTCGTCACTTAAATTGAAAAAACTCCTTATCCCCTTTCGGAAAAAAGGAGGTGTGACACTCATATCCGACTCGATCCATCCTTTTGCCATCCCTAGCAACACATGTGGAGTTTGGGCTGAAGATTAAGTAGTACATGGTACTTGGGTCATTTACATGGATAATCCTATAATGGGTTGATTTTTAAATATTATCCCCATCTTTTACGTAAATATTGTATAGGGAGCCCTATGTGGTCGCCCCTTTTTAACTTATACCTGTTTTATTTTTTTACTTGTATCTGTACCCATTTTTTTGTTAAAAGCGTTTTAAAAAGACGATTTTGCCCTTCAGGACTATTGACAAAACTGTAGACTGCAGGACAAAACTTCGGCATGTTTTGGTATGAAGTTTTAGCAAATGAACTAAATAACTTCAGCATGCATTAGAAAATTATATATTGCAAGACAAAAACTTATGCGTGTTTAGTCTGAAGTTTTAGCAAATGAATTAAAAAACTTAAGCATGTTTAGTCTGAAGTTTTCGCAAATGAACTAAAAAACTTAAGCATGTTTAGTCTGAATAGCAAATGAACTAAAAAAGTTAAGCATGTTTAGTCTGAAGTTTTAGCAAATGAACTAAATAACTTAAGCATGTTTACTCTGAAGTTTTAGCAAATGAACTAAATAACTTAAGCATGTTTACTCTGAAATTTTAGCAAATGAACTAAATAACTTCAGCATGCATTAGAAAAAACTCATTAGAAAATTACATACTGCAAGACAAAAACTTAAGCATGTTTAGTCTGAAGTTTTAGCAAATGAATTAAAAAGTTTAAGCATATTTAGTCTGAAGTTTTCGCAAATGAACTAAATAACTTCAGCATGTTTAAACTGAAGTTTTAGCAAATGAACTAAATAACTTCAACATGTTTAGACTGAAGTTTCGGATAAAACTCATGATAAAATTGTAGACTACAGGATAAATAACTTCAGCATGCATTAGCATGAAGTTTTAGCTTCAATATGAAACAACTTCATGCAATATTAGCATGAAGTTTTAGCTTCAACATGAAAAAGCTTCATGCTATATTAGCATGGATTTTTAGCTTCAAGGTGAAACAACTTCATCCAAGTGTGATTCTGAAGATGAGTCTGAACAAGTTTCTGCTTTTTTGATAACGCTGCTGAGAGGAGCGGAGTCTTTTTTCACGAATGAGGTTGCAGATCACGTGATTTGTCAGGGGTGTAATTATCATATTATTACAGATTTTTTGTTAACTGGCTACCAAATCAATAACTTTTAAGAGTAGAATACTGGTTAAAAGGTGACACAAATATAAGGTACGACTGCAAATCTCCTCGTATTTAAACAATGCAGGAGCCATGCAACTCTGTCACTATTACTCTACCGGATCGGTAGATTTTATATCAAATTCACTCAACTTATATTATTAATTGTTCACAAACTATATTTGGTTGACATGATTTTGTATTTGTTCAATTGTTCACTAAACTCTACCACACTGGCGAATTTTGTGTTATCTGCAATTGGTATATCTATTATATTGTTCATCAAGCAAAATATTTTTTGAATTTGCAATTCGAACTTCATCTAAATTGGCATATCTGCAATTGGTATATCTGTTAAATTGTTCATCAAGAAAAATATTTTTTGAATTTGCAATTCGAATTTCAATCTAACCACCCCAAATCTGCCCTAAATGATCCAAATTTAAAATAAAACCTCCAGATATCAAAACAAACGATTCTCAACTACCAATTTAGTCAAAAGACACAAAATCAAGAAGATTCATTTTGTCTTTTTCAACACTTCTAAAGACCAATAATGAAAATTTGAGATTCTTAAAGCAAATCACTAAATCAGTATTTAAACTAAAAATTAAATAATCAACACACAAATAATTTTAACAATAATTAACTATTAACTTTAAATTGCAATCCCAAACAAGAATGTTAAGCTTACAAAATTAAAAAATTATGGTATTTGTTGAGAATAAGGCAAGCTGATGTGGCAGTAGTTAGTTGGTAAGTTAGTTAGATGTATGGTTAGCAAGGTAGTTAGTAACTTAATCATAGTCAGTAGTTGAGTTAGCTAAAGTCGGTGGTTAGAGTCTGTATATAACAGTAGCCTACAGTGTATTTTTGCATGTAAGAAGAAATGAGAATGATATGATTTCTCTCCAAGTTTCTTCTTTTCATTTCCTCTGTTTTCTGCTTCAATTGCATGTGATAATGTAACATGGTATCAGAGCCATCCACGAGAGATTAATTGATCGCCCACAAGAGATCGATCGATAACTCAGTGTGAGCTCGTCAATGGCGAAAGCTGATAATGTAGCAGATAATGTAGCTCCAAAAAAATTAGGTCACAATCATCCTCTATTTTTAATGCTAATGACAATTCCGATTTTAATCTCCTTACTGCTGCGAGGTCCAGAGAATTATTCTATGTGGAGTCGAGCTATGAAGATTACTATTCTAGGTCGAAACAAGTTAGGACTCATAGATGGCAGGTGCAAGCGTGAGAATTATGGTCCAAATCTAGTGGACCTTTGGGACAGATTCAAGGCGATAGTGTTGTCGTGGATAATGAATTGTGTCTTGCCAGAATTGCTCAGTGGAATTGGTTACTCACCAAATGCGAGTGATGTGTGGAATGATCTGAAAGAGAGATTTGATAAGATCGATCTCTCCAGAATTTTTTAGATTCACAAAAGTATTGCCACAATAAATCAAGGTACTAGTTCAACTTCCTCTTATTTTTTGAAACTAAGGCTACTGTGGGCAGAATTTGATAGTTTAGCACCAATTCCTAGTTGTGATTGTGAGAAATCTCGTGAGTTTGTTGTGTTTATGGAGATATTGAAGCTTCTGTAATTTCTCATGGGACTTAATAAGTCGTTTGAACAAGCGAGAAGTCAGTTATTGATGATGATTCTTGCTCCTTCTGTTAACGAAGCTTACTCGATGTTAATAAAGAGGGAAAGTCAGAGAACCATTGCTCATAGATGTGCTTCTGTAGAAAATCAAATTAGTCATGAATCTGCTGCTTTTGTCTCTTCTACTAGAGGTAATTTTCATCAGAAACCTAGAAGAAATTATAACCTTGTTTATACTAGAGATAATTGTTTCATGCTGAATGGTTATCCAGTAGATTTTAAAACCCAAAGGAAGGGGGATACCTTTCATGCAGCTAACTTTGCATGGAATAATGGAGGTCAAGAGGTTTTTGCAGCAGTTAATCTTACTGGAAACAATAATGGAGGCTGTAACAATGAGTTGGTCAAGCCACTCCCACAGCCACAATCACCTGTACCTTATTTCACTCCAGAACAGTATAATCAAATTCTGCAAATGCTTGGGAAGTTAAATGAGGAAGGGAGTTCCACTCAACCAACAGCAGCAGCTGCAAATATATTTTCCTTTCTATCCAGAGTTATTGATGATAGGTGGATTGTTGACACTGGGGCTACTAATCACATGGTAGCAAACTCAACAATGTTGAACAAACTGGATAGAGACTCTAATCTCAAAGGTGGAAAAGTACACTTACCAACTGGAAATGTAGTATCGATATCAAATACTTGAACCTCTAACATATTCAGTAATCAAGAGATTCAGAATGTTCTACATATCCCCGACTTTAAGTTTAGTTTGTTGTCTGTTTCTCAATTAACAACGGAATTGAGGTGCTGTGCAGCTTTCTTTCCTGATTTATGTCTGTTTCAGGACATCTTCAGTGGACAGGTGAGGGGGATTGGTAGAGAAGATTGTGGGCTCTACTACTTGAAGGTTGCCCCAACTCAAGCTCAGTCACATCAATCTGTTAGAAGTTGATCTTCTGTTTCTACTAGTATTCCTTTGTCTTTATGGCATAATAGGTTAGGTCATGCACCTCTTGATGTTCTTAGAAAGATAGAATCTCTAAAGCAAACCAAATCAGAAAAAAACCACTATTGCACAGTATGTCCACTTGCAAAATAGCCTAAACTTTCATTTCCTATTAGTACAACCAACTCAAATAAACCATTTCAATTAGTACATGGTGATGTTTGGGGTCCATATAGAGTACCTACACATGATGAGAAGAGGTATATTTTAAAACTAGTAGATGACTTTTCCACGTATACCTGGATATTTCTGTTGCAAAATAAAGCTGAAACTATTGTTGTTATGAGACATTTTCTAGTGATGGTAAAGAATATTTTCAATTCTAATGTGCAAGTTCTGAGAACAGATAATGGATGTGAGTTTTTTAATTCTCAGTTTGATGAGTTGGTTAAGCAAAATGGCATGATACATCAAAGTTCCTGTGTCTACACACCTCAACAAAATGGTGTAGTAGAAAGGAAACATAGGACAATACTGAATGTTGCTAGATCACTGAGATTTCAAGGAGCAGTTGTGGGCATATAAATTTTATTAAAATTAAATCCATAAAAGAATTTAGATTATATTTTAATTCAAGATATATTGGTCCAAATAAATATTATGGGCTAATATAATGAAATTATATATATAAGTCCAATATATATGGATTAAATAAATAAGTCTTAATCCATGGGGCTAGCCCATTTAATTGGGCTAAAGTGATGAGCCCACTTCAATAAGACCAAAAATGTCATCCTCCTGGAGGCCCAGTTTGGTGCCACGTGTCAAATGACGTTGCACGCCAAGTCAAACGGAAGAGCAAATAGGATCATGTCACGTGTCAAAATGACAATCCATGTCAAGTCAAATCAAAAGGCCGATGAAACCGTGCCACGTGTGCAAGTGACATGTTCTGGCCAATCAAATGCGGCCATGTCACACTTTAATTTGATTGGTCGGAAAGAGTTTGTTCTTATCACAACCTCTACCTTCCACAACTATAAATAGGGGTCTTCATAACTCAGAAAAGACACCAGAGATTATAACAAGAAGCAAGAGGGAGCTCGTGGATCAAACACTGGAGATTTCTCTAAAAGCTACAAGCATTCAAGTGTTCTAAGGATTTAAAAGATCAAGACGAAGATTCAAGAACAAGCCGCAAGCCCTTGGATTGAAAGTACGTCAAGAGCAAGATCAAGCTTCAAGAACTTGGATTAAAATAAAACAAAATTCAAGATTAAACCCGGAGGCTCATTAATTTACTGTTGAAAAAAAGAATCAGAGGATTCATAGAGATTGTACACTCAAATATTTGAATTCAAATACTACAATTGTTGCGATATTTTTCGGTCTTGATTTTATTTTCTCGACGCAATTTATTGTCCACAGCAGTACCATTGAAATTCTGGGGAGAATGTGTATCCACTGCAGTATATGTTCTTAACAGACTACCTTCTGTTATTCTACAGAACAAGTCACCTTTTGAATTACTATACTTATATCCTCCAGGTATTGATCATTTGAGGGTGTTTGGATGTTTGGCTTATGCCTCAAGTCCAAATATCATTGATAAGATGGCATCCAGGGCTACTCCAGCTGTTTTAATGGGTTATGCCCTTACTCAAAAGGGCTATAGGCTTTATGATCTACATAGAAAGATATTCTTTGTTAGTAGGAATGTGGTTTTCAAAGAAGACTTGTTCCCTTTTAAACATTTCACACCCTCTACATCACATCTCTTTCCAGTTTTAGAGCCTAACACTCACACTACTCAACCCACACCTGGTCTCCAACATTATGATTCACATTCTATTCAAGAGATATGTGATACAACTTTACTGCTCAGTCCCGAAGCTTCTCCTAACATTATAGAACAACCTAATGATCTAACTACCTCTTCTGATACACCAGTTAACAATTCTATCACAAATTCTGCTCCCTCTACTGCAAAACAACCCACTGAACCAATCAGAAAGTCAACAAGAACTGTAAAGCTACTTCTTTGGTTGCAAGATTATGTTACGACCAAAGTGTCCAATTGTGCTTATCCACTTTCCTCCTATGTCAGCTATGATCAACGTACTTCTTCCTACAAAGAAGCTCTTAACACTTACTCATCTATCTTGGAACCATCTACTTTCAAGGAGGCTGCTACAGACTCAAACTGGATTGAGGCAATGAAACGGGAGCTAACAGCTCTTGAAGAGAACAACGTATGGAGTTTAGTGGATCTTCCTGAGGGAAAAACACCCATTGGGTGCAAATGGGTGTTCAAAATCAAGTATAAATCATCAGGAGAAGTAGAAAGATATAAAACACGCTTGGTGGAAAAAGGTAATAGCCAACAAGAAAGACTGGACCAAAGAGACCTTTTCACCAGTAGCTAAAATGGTTACTGTCAGGTCTGTAGTTGTTGTAGCTGCTTCAAAGAACTGGTTTCTCTATCAAATAGATGTCCATAATGCCTTTTTACAAGGTGATCTCTTAGAAGAAGTCTACATGACTGTGCCAGATGGATTTGCTAGACAGGGGGAGAATAGCAAAGTTTGCAAATTACACAAGTCACTATATGGTCTGAAACAAGCACTAAGACAGTGGAATTTGAAACTGACAGAAGCCTTACACCAGTTGGGATTTGTTCAGAGCCACTTTGATTATTCACTGTTCACACAAAATCTAGGCAGAGACATAATTGTGATTCTAATATATGTTGATGACTTAATCATCACAGGGAGTAATCATGAGTTAATGGTCAAGATAAGGAAAGATCTACAGAAAAAGTTTAAAATGAAAGATCTTGGAGAACTTAAGTTCTTTCTGGGCGTTGAGTTTGCCAGATCAAGAAAGGGAATACATATGTGTCAAAGAAAAATATACTTTGGAGCTAATATGAGAACTTGGGTTGAGTGGAGCAAAGGTAACTGGAACTCCTCTGGAGTGCGATCAAAAGCTCACTTCAGTAGAGTATGATAAAGTATTCAACAGAAATGCAGAGTGTGAAGACTCTATATTGAATAACTTAGGGGTGTGCATTCGAATCGATTTATCGATAAATCGAATCGATTATTTGTTATCGGTTTATCGATTTCGATTTCGATTTCGAAATTTTCCTTATCGAGTTATCGATTTTGATTTCGATTTCGATTTTGTCCTCTTCGGTTATTGGTTTATCGATAAACCAATAAGATATACAAGGAAAGACAAATAATACTACTACACAACAAGAAACAAATGCAGCACACATAATTCCTTATCCCACTTACCATTTACCAAACATTATCAACTTTTACTTTATAGCCTCCTTTAGGAATATTTATATATCACATATACAAAATCTTTTTTCACATTGTCAAAATAAAATGCATGTGTTAAAATACAAACAAAGAGTAAAAGAGTAATAAAATATAAAAGAATTGTCCAAGTCAAGCTGATGAAACTCTAAAAGTCAGAAAATTTAAGTTTGACTAACTTTTTCAAACCTTAGAATTCTCTCCATTATTACTATGTTAGGTAGTATTAATTAACGTAGTATCTATCAACAATGATATAGAGAATTGAACCCAATAAAAAAAAGACTAACGATACAGAGAAAGGGCCTTTTTAAGTGTATAATTACAAGTTTACGTGCTCAATTAATTCAAAACTTACTGATCCGACTAATGTAATTTTATATCAAGAAAATCTACTGCAGGAAAAATCACTCTTGGACTTGATTCTCAAAGTTCAAATTTCAAATCTCTTTTTGTCCATATTAGTTAGGCGTGTTTATAGTGATATACTTTCCGTGGAATTTCAAAAAATTTCTTATTGGTGTAATCGATAACCGAATCGATAAGCCCAAAAAATCGATAAATCGAAATCGAAATCGAAACCTTATTGAAACGATAATGATATGCATATGCACAAATCGATAATCGATACGTAATTATCGATAAGGGTAAAAATCGAATCGATAAATCGAATGCACACCCCTAGAAGAACTCTAGTGAATATCAAAGATTGATAGGAAGATTGATGTACTCAATCATGACTAGGCCAGATATTTCTTTTACAGTACAAGTATTGAGCCAGTATATGCATGCACCAAAACAATCCCATATGGAGGCTGCCCTAAGGGTTGTTAGATACTTAAAGTCATCACCAGAATTAGGACTTCTAATGCCAGCAGCAGAAGCCAAGCAATTAAAAGCGTTTTGTGATTCAGATTGGGAGTCTTGCTTGCAAACGAGAAGATCTATCACTGAGTATCTTGTGAAGTTTGGTGGAGCCTTAGTGTCATGGAAGTCAAAAAACAAGAAACAGTAGCTAGAAGTTCAGCAGAAGCTGAATCCAAAAGTATGTCATCTTGCGTGGCTGAGATTACTTGGTTGATAGCTCTATTTGATGAACCAGGGATCAAACTTCTTCAACATGTAGAATTATTATGTGATAGTAAAGCTGCTATCCAAATTGCAGTTAATCCTATATTCCATGAGATGACCAAACATATAGACATAGATCGTCACTTTGTACGAGAAAAATTAAGCCAAGGAGTGATCACAACTCATCACTTGTCAACAAGAGATCAACTGACAGATTTGCTGACGAAGTGCATTGGCAGAGCACAACATGAATTCTTACTGAATTAGGGAGTCGGTGAAAGATTTTAAAAAAAATACGATGCTACAACTTAGATATAACATAAGTGGTCCAACTAATCCAATCGTTATGAATTTTATGTTACATTAAATTGTTACATTTATAAATCTGCTTTAGGATGTGTGATGATATTTGGTATGAATACGCCAACAAATTTGTTCGCGATTGAAGCAAAAACATAGATGCAGATTATTTCATACAAAACATATCATCCTCGTCTATTAACGTGACATATTATTTTGTTTTTTCGCTAAACACTGCAAATAAAGACTCGTCATTGTCATTTTAATACTTCGCTTAAAGAAGGAGCTGAAATTAATTTCAGTATCGTAAACAACAAAAAGAATAATAATTGAACAAACACAAACAAGAAAATTAAGAAGAAGAAAAAAAAACACAAGCAAGCGCGCCGTCGCCGTTAGTTTCGAAAATAAGCACCGTTATGACGAGGAACCGGAAACATATGACAGCGGTTCGAAAGTCCTGGAGTGGAAGACGAGAAAATAAAATATAGGGACCCAATTGGGGCGCTATATACTAGCGTGGACTGGCATATATATGACCCATCTCTTTTGGTTTCTTTATATGTCCTTTCCGACAGTATAAAAACCAAATTGGAAATCAAACAAGACAAGTTGCTTCATATCTTTTAGAAAATTTTCAAAATCAACCCTAAGAAATCTCCGCGAAACTTCCTTTTACTCAATAATCGTCGTCTTCGTCTTCTATCTGCTTCATCTCTGAAGCTTAGTTGTTTTCTTGTTGTTACAGAGTGGCGTCATAGTCTTTTCCGGAACATTTGATTTGGTATGTGTCAGTTCTCTTGCTTGGATTCTTAATCATTTCATTTCTTTCGTTCTTAATATCTGCGTAGTTAAATTCAGTAGGTGTTTCATACTTTCATTTGGATGGTTGAAATTTGGCCAATTTTTATTTTTTTTAACTTCAGTGTTTGTTGCCTTGTTATTGGAAATTAGTGGTTGTTATGGTCAAAGTGGTTAGCTTGTGTATAGACTTTGATCATTCTAGTAATTTCTTGATGGTAGAGTTCAGTTTTAACATTATTTTGATGACTTGCTTTGGGGGGTTTTGA
>ML380486.1:85792-101466 GCA_005239525.1 Nicotiana knightiana | reverse complement strand
TGTACTTTTGTGGTGGGGGGTGGTGGGGGGGGGGGGGGGTGTTCTTTCTTCTTTTATTGTTTTATTACAATTTTTAATAATGATTTTACATGTGAACATTCCCTATTGAATTATCTGGCATTAACATTGAGAAGTAGAGTAATTGCCTTATAGATGTCTTCAATTAGATTAGTTGACCTTGTTGGACGTTCGACGAGCTTGAACTCGAATTCAATTTAGGTTACTGTTTTTTGCTATAGTTATGTTATGTGTAAACATTTCCTTTTGAGCTATTTGGCATCCTCCTCAGTCCTCTCTCATAACAAGACCGTGTTATAACTTACTAAGCAAGTTCAGTTCCTATTCTAAATGTTATGATTTTTGTAGCGAAGTGTTTTGCATGTGACAACATCTCTAAAGTATTTCAATCATCCATATTCGGAGGAAATCTATCCCTAGGTTTCTGGTTTTACTGTTATAATATGAGAGAATCAACATAATATCCCATAAACTTGTGTAATAATATTTTCAGGGAATGGTATGTAGGGTCCTGGTTGTATTACTCGATGCAGTTTTTATGAAGAAACGTATCGTCCCTCGAAGGATTTTGGAAGTCGACTGCCTATTTGAACAATTTGATGCATTGACTTAAGTTATGAATCACCGGCAAGAGAAGTTTGTGAGGTCAGTTTCTATGAACCTTGTCAAACCCTTTTGTATATTAACTTATATTATATGCTATCACTGAATGTTTTCGTTTAGGAAGCATATTGAACTAGGCTCACTTGTTAAGCATTTGATATAGAGGAGAAAATCGAACAAATGAACAGGTTAGAGGGAATGGAAAGTAAACTAATTTTGGAATTATAAGGAAAAAGAGAAGCCGGGTATCCAACCACTATTCTGGTTTTATGTGGGATGACTTTATTTTGATACATTTGACCATGTAACACAAACATTAACCTGTTTGCTGCGAATTAATCATGCATTGTTTCATTATTTCATGTAGTGAGGTATTATTAATCGTGGATCAATTTGCCGTGATGTCTTACTCTAAGCTTGTTTCTGCACTTCAATTGATTGCCATGCAGGTTTCAGGATTGGAACTCAGAGAAAAGCTCAGACGGGAATTTTCCATATAATGACAGAGCACGCTGGCGCAAAGTTGGAATGATCTCTAATGAATTACACAAAGTCCTGGAATGTGGTTCTAGAAGGATCAAAAGCATACTGCAAGCTTTAAGTTCTTGCTTAAGTTGCCTTCTGGCCAAAAGTTTGGGATCAGAAAAAAAGATGCTTGATCCTCAAGGACCTTTTCTTCAGAAGTGGAACAAAATATTTGTGTTATCCTGTGTGATTGCAATCTCCTTGGATCCTTTGTTCTTTTACATTCCAGTGATTGATAATGACAACAAATGCCTGCATTTGGATAGAAAAATGGAGGTCACAGCTAGTGTTTTGCGTTCCATCACTGATATCTTTTACCTTCTCCATATTGTGCTTCAATTTCGTACTGGTTTCATCGCCCCTTCGTCACGTGTATTTGGAAGAGGAGTTTTGGTCGAAGATGCTTGGGAAATAGCAAAGAGATACTTGTCCTCTTACTTCTTGATAGATATTCTTGCCGTTCTTCCTCTACCACAGGTTAGAATGACTTCTCTTTTTTGTTTGTTTGTTTTGGTGGCCCCGGTGGAGGACAAGTGCGGGAAGCGAGACTTCAATGATTTGGGCATGTGAGGAGGAGAGGCACAGATGCCCCAGTGAGGAGGTGTGAGAGGCTAGTCTTGGAGGGCCCAAGGAGAGGTAGAGGTAGGCTGAAGAAGTATTGGGAAGAGGAGATTAGGTAAGACATGGCGATGCTCCAACTTACTTACTGAGGACATGACCCTAGATAAGAAGGTGTGGAAGTTGAGTATTAAGGTAGAGGGTTAGGTAGACGAGCGTCGTCCTTGTGTGTTCCAGTAGCTTGAGTGCATTACTCAGTGTTAGTCATGCGTTTTCTTATTCTTTAGATTTCTGTTATTACTTGTTGTTTCTTTCATTTCGGTTTTTGATTGTGCACCACTTAGTGTTAGTCTTGTATTATCGCTTCGGTTTTCTGATGGGTTTTCTTGTTGTTGCTTCTTCCTTTTATCTTTTCTGAGCCGAGGGTCTACCGGAAACAATCTCTCTACCTACCTATATAGGCAGGGGTAAGGTCTGCGTACACACTACTCTCCCCAGACCCCACTTGTGGGATTTCACTGGGTTTGTTGTTGTTGTTGGTTGATAATATCAACTTAAGGTGTAGCATAAAAGGCATGTACTGTTGATGGTCAGTCTCAAAAATCTAGTACAACAAACTGTGTTGCTTAACCAACAATATCTGTTGTCCTGAGTGACCATTAGGCATTAGTCCATGGCGATACATCGCCTAATTGGAAGGTCATGTCCTCACTGTCGGTCTATTTAGGCTCACTCAACCTTCTTGCTTTGTTTTGCATTGGCTTCTTCAGCACCTTTGGTCTTTCTTTTAAAAATGTTATTGAAGTGTTGATTTAAAAAATATTCTTATTTGTTGGATAACACATGGTTGGTCCACTGTGCGCAAGATTTATGTTGCTTCAAACAAACAATGTATCCGTCTGTCATGGAGAATGTAGATTTTCGTGATATGCAGATTTTTTTGGCATTAAATGATTTTCTAAACTTCTGTTTTTTCATGCGCTTCATGATATTAAGGATTAGTATGTTGTTAAGCTAGACTCTCAGCTCTGAAAGAGATTGTACAACGACTAGGTTGCTAACCATAATCATGCTAACTCATTTCTATGCAAATGCAAATTCTAGATTTATTGTTTTAACTCATGTCGTTTTTCTGTCTTTTCAGGTTGTAATTTTAGTTGTAATTCCTAAATTGCGGGGTGCTAGATCTTTGAACACGAAGAATTTGCTGAAATTTGTTGTCTTCTTCCAATATATTCCGAGGCTCCTTCGAGTTTATCCTTTATATAAGGAAGTCACTAGAACTTCCGGCATACTCACTGAAACAGCATGGGCCGGAGCTGCGTTCAATCTCTTTCTTTATATGCTTGCCAGTCATGTAAGTTTGTAATAACTAATAAGCTTGATTATAAAAGGCTATCATGCTATGCACTCAGATAGTTTAAATTAATGTGTTAAAAAATTATTTTTGGGATGGCACCTAAGGTGTGGCCTGTGATCAAAGAAGTGGGTGCAAACTTTGGGGACTAGGGTTCAAATCTCAAACGTAGACAAAATGTTACCAAGTGATTTCTTTCCATTTGTCTTGGTGAGCAAATTTACCCTGTACCTTTGCTAGTGGGAGGTAGTAGGTACCCGGTGAAATAGTTTAGGTGTGCGCAAGCTAGCCAAGACACAACCTTTATTAAAAAAAAAATTGGGATGGTTTTATTAAAAGGTGTCTTTTTAAGCCTTGGTTTTATTTGTGGTCCCAATTGGTGTTATAGGAATAAAATTTGTGGATTTTCACTCATCTTAAGTTTTTGCTGGCATGCAAACATATGATTACTACAGATATTCAATAATATAAGCAAGTAGTTAAGTCATAATCTTATAGTCCATTATCCGTACACTATCGTTGCTGAAACATTGTTATTCTATGCTTTTTAGGTACTTGGAGCGTTTTGGTACCTGTTTTCTATAGAACGTGAATCTATTTGTTGGCAACGTGCATGTGGAAATTCATCTGCGTGCCATCATGCTTCATTGTACTGTGATGATGATCATACAGGATTTAAAACATTGCTAAATAGTTCATGTCCTATAGAGACACCAAACGCAACACTTTTTGATTTTGGAATATTCCTTGACGCCCTCCAGTCAGGTGTTGTGGAATCAATGGATTTTCCGCAGAAGTTCTTTTATTGTTTCTGGTGGGGTCTGCAGAACTTGAGGTATGCTTACTGTATTTGCTTGAATTTTGCATATTCAACTGCATGTTTGCTGTTGATATTTTTGTATCTATCAGTCTGTCGAACCTCATATATATGTATTATATTGCTGTTCTCCAACCATGTATTGCAAACTGAGGCAGGAAGAATAAGATTTTTGATAGCTTGTGGCTTATATTTGTGTATTCGTGGCTTAGCATAGTGCACTTCCCATGATGCTAGAACATTGGGGTTGTTCCTTTTCAAAAGAATGTATCGGTCTCTAAAATTGATATCCCCAGGTGAGGGGGAGGGTAGGAGATGGATACTTGTCATGCCAGATATATCTCAACCTGTCCATAGAGTCCAGCCTTAAATTTTTGTTTTTTTAACAAGTTATTTTATAGCATCTTTGAAATTGAAATGTGGGTATTTATTTTAGTGAAAGCATCTTCTTTTGAATACAATGAGGTTGAAAGGATATATAAGAGCTAGATTTAATCCCAAAGATTGGCACTTAGGATGGAGATCTATTAATAAACAAGGACCTTGTCTTTCTCAGTTTCATATTAGCTTCTCTTATTCATTCTAACTGGTACTTTGCTCCTTGATGTTGCAGTTCCCTCGGTCAAAACCTACAAACAAGTACCTACGTCTGGGAAATTTGCTTTGCGGTTTTCATTTCCATTGCTGGCTTGGTGCTATTTTCCTTTCTCATTGGAAATATGCAGGTAGATTTGCTTTCCGGTCTATTTCAAAGTTCAGGCAATTCAAAAATTGTTGTTTACACTAAAAGAGACGCCAAAATAATTGTTTTCCAATATAGCTGCGACATGTTTATTAAAGAATTCTCATTATATTCATTAGATTGTCAACTTAGGAATTTTTTTTTTTTGATGAAGTAAGAAAATTTTATTAAAGGCAAAAACTTAGGAATATTCTTGATGTGCCTAATGTGGTTAAAGTTAAAACAACTTTTAGAGGTTGTGTAAATGTTTTGTGGGGCTTCTACATCCAAAATGTTCTTTTGTAACAGCATCGTTGTGAAGTCAGTTCCATCTAATAGACAGGGGTGGCGGGGATTTACAGACAGGGTAAATAATAAGATGTTGTTTTGACTTCAGTGGTCATAATTGCTAGTGCTCACTTGGCCCTATTTAACTGAAGTACTTGTGGTGTGACAGACATATCTGCAGTCGACAACAATAAGACTAGAGGAGATGAGGGTGAAAAGACGAGATGCAGAGCAGTGGATGTCTCATCGCTTACTCCCCGAACACCTCAGGGAGCGGATCAGGCGCTATGAGCAATACAAGTGGCAGGAAACTAGGGGTGTTGATGAAGAGAATCTGATCCACAACCTGCCCAAAGACCTCAGAAGAGATATAAAGCGCCATCTTTGTTTGGCTTTGCTGATGAGGGTAAGTTATGTTATTCCTGCTTTGCAACTCAATAAATTTTTTAATTTTTTTATGTATGTCATCGCACCTAAATGACCTTGTTTTCTGATACTTGTTAGATTAGAAGTTTTTTCTTTAAATTTGAATTAATCGTATTAATCTGTTAAATAGTAGTATTCGATTCTGATTAATATATGAATATTTGAAGGTTCCAATGTTTGAAAAAATGGATGAGCAACTCCTGGATGCACTATGTGACCGTCTCAGGCCAGTCCTCTACACGGAGAACAGCTTCATTGTGCGTGAAGGTGATCCAGTTGATGAGATGCTTTTTATAATGCGGGGCAAACTATTGACCGTAACCACTAATGGAGGGAGGACAGGCTTTTTTAACTCTGATTATCTAAAAGCTGGTGATTTTTGTGGAGAAGAGCTTCTTACTTGGGCTCTGGATCCTCATCCATCAAATAACCTCCCAATCTCAACCCGAACTGTCCAAGCGCTCTCAGAAGTTGAAGCATTTGCACTAGTGGCCGATGATTTGAAGTTTGTAGCCTCTCAGTTCCGAAGACTTCATAGCAAGCAACTCCGCCATACTTTTAGGTTTTACTCGCAGCAATGGAGAACCTGGGCGGCTTGCTTCATCCAAGCAGCATGGCGCCGCCATTGTAGGAAGAAGCTAGAAGAGTCTCTTCGCGAAGAAGAGAACAGATTGCAAGATGCATTAGCGAGGGGAAGTGGTAGCTCGCCAAGTTTGGGTGCTACTATCTATGCGTCGCGATTTGCCGCTAATGCACTTCGTGCTTTGCGGCGCAATACTTCAAAGAAAGCAAGGATGGCAGACAGGATATCACCCATTTTGCTTCAGAAACCAGCTGAACCAGATTTTACTGCAGAAGATAAGTAATTGTATTTAGTATGTAGTAATGCTTGGCCTTCTTGTATATGATTGATTACATGTTTCTCCTGTATACTAGTTTGTTTGTAGTAATATCTTATATTTCAATCCTCAATTCATATTTGGCATGAAAACATCATTTTGTACAAAGGAAATGATAGGCTACTTCGACTTGTATTTTACGTCCAAACACAAATCAGTGTGTCCTTTTCACTTGGTTTGGTTTCCTTCACAAGAAGTCCCATCTTCTTTGGGATAAAGCACAACTAAATGACAATTGTAGTATTCTGAACCATATATTCAGCCTATCCCTTTCATTTGGATTAGCAAATGTAGTGGTCTTAATTTTGGGCTAGGCTTCACTTTCTGGTGGCTCACAATTGGAGATAGCTTCATTAATGCCAAAAAATTGATAGGTTAGCTACCTGACTACTTTGACAAATTGGTAGACCTATAAGCAGGGGTGTGCATGGACCGGATAGGTACAGTTTTTATCAAAATCAAACCAAACCAACTATATCGGTTTGGACTGATTCGGTTTTGACGGGTTTTTCAGGTTTTTTGTTACTGTAAATATTATTTCAATCTTACATTGTTAAATTTTTGATAAGTAAATATATGTTTAATAAAAATAAAAAAAATTGACAAATATATTATCTATTAAATATACTCATGGGAGAATTTACTTAGTAATGCATGATAGTTATTTTTTTAGTCGTCTGACAATAATTTTTCGTTGATGTACACTTTCAAGGTTAACCGAATTTAGTAATTAAACATAAAAATCAATATGATCCTAAATAATAATAACCACTTCAAATTCAAAAAAGATATAAGAATTTAATAGATTTTGACATATGAGTATGGTAAAACAAAAAAGATTGACGCATTTCAGTAACACTTTATAAGAAAGTGATCATACAACCCATTATTTAAGGTTAATAAATATGGAGCACTTCATATTTTATTAAATATTATATCCCATAAGAAAATCATATTTCGAAATATTCTTTTTAAAAAAATTATATATTTATATGTCGGTGTGATTCGATTTTTTTACTCAATACCAAATCTAATCGGATTTTTTAATCGATTTGGTTTGACTTTTCGGTTTGGTGCAGTTTTCAGTTCGATTTGTATACTCCTACCTATGAGCCCAAGAAAGAAGCAACTTGAACACCCTGCCTGCAGAAAGGATAAGGGAGAGTTTTTATGTATTTATTGGGTTGGTGAAAAAGCCAAGAATTTATACAAGGGTACTCAAAATAATTTAGAATGTTACAGTTGGGATTTGAATAGACTTATACTAACTTTTGAACCCTTTTACCATTATACAAGATTTTTTTTTCATGTTAAGGGATTTAACAACTTAAATATGACAAAAACTAATTTTTTATATTTTTTTTGTGTAGTGTTATTTCTCAACGAAAGGAATTCGTTTGAACCCCTTCCTTATACTTAGTTTTACCACTAAATGTAATCGTGTAAACATTCGTTGCGGGTAAATATTTACCATAGATTGTGTGTTACTCTTATCTCTTACTCTTTCATATCCTAATTACCTTGTCCCCTTTTCTCTTTTAGTTGTCCCATTCACCTTGATCTTTTATGTGTCTTTTGATCGCCTCAATCCCTTTAATTTGGTAAATTATTACTAGAAGATAACTTAAATAGAATAGAACACAAGCTTTACTTTAAGCCAAATGATTTGTTAGTATGATTTCTTGTGTTAATCAGGCGTGGGTGGGTTGGGTCCTAAAGAAAGTCCAAGTGCTAAATTAATTTTTGTAAATATTTTTTCCTAAAATTGAGCATGTCATGTCAATAATTCTTACCAAAAATTACAAAATTTTGCTATGATGACCGTGAAGATTAACTAGGTAAAGCCATGGCAACACTAAAATTATTGGCGTTAAAGTATGTTTGGTGAATGAAAGCAAAATAATTAAGAAAAGTGAATGAAGTGGCAAATGGCAAAAGCATCAATTTAAAAAAAAAATATATATATATTTAAAGCATCTGCAACTGCTGCTACAATTACGAATACAATACTTTCTACGTCTACCACTACTGAAAAGGAAATCAAGAGAACCTGATACTATTCAACATTCATTTTGAGAGATTATCCCAAAATGGAATCAACGTTTTAAACCATATATTAGAGAATACTTTGTATACATTTAACATTGGCGGTATTTCAAGAGCAACCAAAAAAAAAAAAAAAAGCGATTTCCTTTTTGAATATTTATTTTTTTCACATAAATATTCTGATTCTACTTATTTTCTATATCCTTTCATGTAAGAAAGGGGGAAAAAGATAACAGAAAAGAATTACTTAAATTATTCTCTAACTTCGTTTACAAAATTATAACATCTATGGTGACAGTTTCCCTCTAATTATTTAAATTAGTATAAGCTAATAATACTTTATATTATTTCAAAATTGATGTACTTGTTTAACCAATTCCTTTATTCTCTCACATTTTGACACTGTTGGGTTATGTACATTTTCTAGCACATTTTAACAATGCCTTAAATGTTTACCCTTAATTTCGTGAAAGGTAACTCAAGTTTTGCTTTTGGCCAGGGAAAAGTAACTCAAGTTTTGCTTTTGGTCAGGGAAAAGTAACTCAAGTTAATTGAATTGTGATGCTATTTCCCTCATCACAATTTTACTGATACAATTTGTTTTATTAAAGTAGAAGTATGATATAATTCAAAGTATAAGTCTAAAAGAAAAAAATTAGGAAGCTAATCTATACTTGCTAACATAGAATTACACAAATAACTGGATGAATCTATTGTTTAGTTTTTTCAAATCTGTATACATGAATTATACATAATTATACACAAATTATACCTATATTACAAGTCGAGTATTTTTTAATTTAATCGGTTGAGTGGACAACTATTTAGTTTAGTTGGAACCTGAGTCATGAATCCATAAAATTAAAATCTTTGATCCATCTTTGCTCTCCACTAATTTAACTCGTCTCTTATTCTCTGTCCAATAAGAACCTACATCTTTTTATCTATATATATTTTTTAAATATCTTCTTGTTTCTTTTTTTTTTTTTCCTTCTTTTTTTTTCAAGTGAAAAGGAATATCTGGAGTTGTAAAAAGGAATTTGAGAGAGCACAAATAAAATATTACGAGAAAGTACTAATATACTGTGATGACCCGATAGGTCATCTCATGGTTTAGAACTAAATTATGTGTTCTGAATCCCTAAGTATCTCATTTTAGCCTTTCTCGACTTGCGTGCGCAGTCCGGGTATTGACCCGGAAGGATTAAATGTTAAAGACTGATAAAAATAAGAATTTTTGCCTTAAAAGTTGATTTTAGTTGACTTCAGTCAACATTTTGGGTAAATGGATCCGGACATGTATTTTGATGGTACCGGTGGGTCTGTATTGAAATATGGGACCTGAGCATATGCCCGGAGTTGAATTCCAAGGTCCCTAACTTTGAGATATGAATTTTTGTTGAAAATTAAAAGTCTGAAATTTAAATGATTTGAAGAATTTGATTGATATTTGGCATTGTTGATAACAGGCTCGTATGTTGGTTCCGGAGTCCGGTACAGGTTCAATATAATAATTATAACATGTCTGTGAAGTTTGGTAAGAAACAAAGTCAGTTTGACGTGATTCAGACGCCCGTTTGTGAAAATAGAAGTTCTAAAGCTTTCTTGAAAATTTCACTCGATTTGATGCTAAATTCGTAGCTTTAGGTGTTATTTTGACGATTTGATCACGCGAGCAAGTTCGTAGGATATTTTAGGACTTGTGTGCATGTTTAGTTTAAAGCCTCGAGGACTCGGGTGAGTTTCAGATAGGTTTCGGAGTAGTTTTGGACTTAGGAACACAGTTGGTGCAAGTTTCATCTGGTGCTGGACTGCAGACTTCGCAAATGCAAGCCTCACTTTTGCAAAGAAAACTTCGCATTTGCGAGCATGGATTGGGACTGGGATTCTCGCATTTGCGAGATTTCTGTCACATTTGTGATGGTTCGATGTGCGCAATTACGATCAAATTGTTCGCATTTGCGAAGGCAGCAGAGATGCAAGGAGTTCGCATTTGTAATACTTTTCTCGCATTTGCGGGCATTTGCGACATATGCAGCTGATGAAAAGAGACTTAGACGGGATTTTTCTCCCATTCTTCAAAATTTCAAACCCAAAAATCCTAGAGGCGATTTTTCCAAGACCAATTCTTCCCCAAAACTTCGGTAAGTGATCCTAACCCACTTTCTTTCAATCTCCCATCATATTTTATGAATTTTCAACCTAAAATCTAGGATTTTCATGGTAGAAATTGGGGGTTTGGATAGAATTAGGGATTTTTGAGAAATTGGGATTTAGACCTCAATTTGGGGCCGAATTTCAAAACTAATTGCATATTCGGACTCGGGGGTAAATGGGTGAATGAGTTTTGGTCCGAACCTCGAGTTTTGAACAAGCGGGCCCGAGGTCAATTTTTGACTTTTTGGGGAAAAGTTTGGGAAATCTAAATTCATGCATTGTAATTGATTTCTTTAGCAATAATTGATGTTATTAAGTTAATTGTGGCTAGATACAAGTGGTTTGGATGTGGAATCTAGAGGAAAAGCGGTAATTGAGCAGTGAATGACCTGCGAAGCGAGGTAAGTGTTGTGTCTAACCTTGACTTGAGGGATTAGGAATCCCTTCCTTAAATTGCTATATGAAAAATTATGTGAGCGGTGTATATGTGAGGTGACGAGTACTTATGCGCCGCCAATTTATCTATTTTTCCTGTTTCTTTTCCGTTCTCTTTATATTGTTTCTTCCCCGCTTTAATTGTTACATGCTTACTTGTATTTCCATGCCTAATTGCTACTTGTTAGTTGATTCTCCTTGTTGAAGATAATTGTTGTTTCGTAGTTCGTTATCCCCTATTACGTGCTTAAACTGTTCTTATTTGTATTTTAGTGATATTCTGGATTGGTCTTGATGAGTAGTATTACTTGTGTAGAGCTTTATTGAGTATATGATGTCCATTTGCCTTGTTCCGAAGTTTAAGCCTCGAGAAGGGTCTTGTGTTAATTTGTGAAACTTATATACTTTTGTGTAATTGATATGAATATGGTGGCATCGGGTTGCACGCCGCAACAGGTGAAATAAGGGTGCTAAAAAAATATTAAGGAGGAATAAGGGTGAATTGATATCATACGGTGGGATCGGGTTGCACGTCGCAACATGTGTAATAAGGGTGGAATGTGATAAAATAAGGGTGAACCGTGATTGTGATCAATATGATATGGTGGGATCTGTTTGCACGCCGCAATATTTTTATCTATTTTCTGTTATTTATGATATTAAGAAGAAATAAGGGAGGATTTGATATGTACGGTGGGATCGGGTTGCACACCGCAACAATTTATATGTTTATGCTTTGTATTTGACTGTGTTAGCTGTACGGTAGTATTGAATTGCATTTAAGGATTGGTGATAGCTAGGCACTGATGAAGTACATTGGGTCCTGTATTTATTCCCTGCAAGTTACTGTTTTTA
Source organism: Nicotiana knightiana (assembly GCA_005239525.1). Lineage (NCBI taxonomy): Eukaryota > Viridiplantae > Streptophyta > Magnoliopsida > Solanales > Solanaceae > Nicotiana > Nicotiana knightiana. The sequence continues at coordinate 89,761 of ML380486.1, read as the reverse complement.
CTTTATTATGCTTTCTTTTCTGTCTTATTATTCACTGTACGCAGGTTTTATTGTGAGTGTCCCACCGTAGCCTCGTCACTTCTTCGTCGAGGTTAGGCTCGGCACTTACCAGTACATGGGGTCGGTTGTACTAATACTGCACTCTGCACTTCCTGTGCAGATTTTGGAGCAGGTAGTGGTCGATCGAGAGGTTGGCTGCAGATTTTACAGCTAGGAGACCAAGATAGTCCTGCTGACGTCCGCAGGCTTTGGCGTCCCCTTCTACACTCCTATACTTATTGTTTTACTTTATTTCACCAACAATTGTAATTTCTTTCGGACAAATATTTGTAGAAGATCTTAATATGTTCGTGAATTGTGACTCCGGGTTCTAGGCAGAAGTAACATGCAAATAAACTTGATATCTATATATAGCTTCACATTTATTCCGCTTTATTTTGTTTGTTTATTGATAATCACTAAAAATGGAAATAATTGGCTAAATAACCTCTAACATTGGTTTACCTGGCAAGTGTGATGTTAGGCGTCATCACAACCCCGACGGTGGGGATTTCGGGTCGTGAAAAATTGGTATCAGAGCACTAGGTTGCCTAGGTCTCATAATTCACGGACAAGCTTAGTAGATTCTGGGGGATCGGTACGTAGACGTCTGTACTTATCTCCCAGAGGCTATAAAGTTAGGAACAAATTTCACTTTTATTCAACTCTGTCGTGCGATTTTGTTTTCTTAATACTGATTGAACTCTCCTACTCTTATTCTCTCGCAGATGGAGAGGACGCGTACCGCTTCTTCAGCTTAGCAGCAACTAGAGCCTCCAACAGCATCTCCTACGAGGGGCAGAGGTCGAGGCCGTGACCATGCCCGAGGTAGAGGTAGGGGCAGGGCTCAGCTCATGGACCGAGCAGCAGCCCAACCGTGGAGCCTCAGGTAGATATCGACGAGGAGGTTCCAGCTTAGACTATTCCTGCCAGGCTAGCTCAGGTCCGGAGGGGTTTATTGCCACCCCAGTGCTTCAGAATGCTTTGGTACGATTAGTAGGCCTTATGGAGAATGTGGCTCAGACTGGCGCATTCCCGATGACCCCAGTCGTATCTCAGGCTGGAGGAGGAGCCCAGACTCCTGCTACTCACACTCCGGAGTAGATGACTCCCCAGTTTCAGACGCCAGCAGCTCATTCAGGCGGAGTAGTTCAGTTGGTTGTTGCGGCACAGCCCGGTGATGGGTCAGCTATGTCTTCTAAGGCTTTATGGAGATTGGATAGGTTCACCAAGCTCTTTCCAATCCATTTCAGTGGAGCTACTTCAGAGGATCCACATGAGTATCTTGATAGTTGTCATGAGGTTCTTCGGAACATGGGTAATATTAGAGACCAATGGGGTCGAATTTTCTGCTTTTCAGATGACTGGTTTCGCCAAGAAATGGTGGAGGGATTATTTGTTGACCAGACCAGCTGGGTCGCCTGCTCTTAATTGGGACCAGTTCACTCATCTCTTCTTAGAGAAGTTTCTGCCTGTAACTTGAGAGAGGAGCGCTGCCATCAGTTCGAGCGTCTCCAGTAGGGCAGCATGACTGTTACTCAGTATGAGACCCGTTTTGTGGATTTTGCCCGTCATGCTATTCTTCTGCTTCTTACCAAGAGAGAGAGAGGGGGTGAGAAGGTTTATTGAGGGACTTGCTGAGCCTATTAGATTGCATATGTCTAAGGAGACTGGGAGCAAGATTTCTTTTCAGGCGGCTGCCAATGTCGCTAGGCGAGTCGAGATGGTTCTTGGACAGGGAGGTGAGGGGTCAGACAAGAGACCTTCTTATTCCGGTGGGTTCAGCGGTGCCTCGTCTGGAGGCAAGGTACTTTTTTTTAGGGGCCATCCTCTCAGGACGTTCCATTTAGCGCTTCAAGCATCCCACGGTGCTTCAGGGAGTCGTGGTCCTTATATGCCTCCTTATGGGAAGCCAGCCTATAGTGCACCACCAACTTCTATCAGTGCACCTCCTATTCAGAGTTATTATCGTGGTCAGCCAACCCGTTCGGGTTAGTCTCAGTTTCCACAACCACAGTATCAGGATAGATGTTTCGAGTGTGGTGGTTATGGGCATATCATAAGGACCTGTCCAAGATTATCGGGTGTTCTGCCACGGCATCAGATTTCTCGTGCCATGGTTCCGGCACCAGTTGTTGCACCGCCTGCTCAGCCAGCCAGAGGCAGGGTTCAGGCAGCCAGAGGTAGGGGCCAAACTGTTAGAGGTGGAGGTCAGGCCGTTAAAAGTGGAGACTCGCTAGCTAGAGGTCGTCTTAGGGATATGGTTCAGAGTGGTGGGGCCTAGCACCGATGTTATGCTTTCCCAGCCAGACCTGAGGCTGAGTCATCCGATGTTGTTATTATAGGTAATGTATCAGTTTGCAGTAGAGATGCTTCAGTTCTATTTGATCCGGGGTCTACTTACTCCTATGTGTCATCTTATTTTGCTTCATATTTTGTTATGCCTCGTGATTCTTTGAGTTCCCCTGTATATGTGTCCACATCTGTGGGGGATGCTATTGTTGTAGATCGTATATATCGTTCGTGTTTGGTCACTATTGGGAGTCTTGAGACAAGTGTAGATCTTCTACTCCTCGATATGGTCGGTTTTGATGTTATATTGGGCATGGATTGGTTGTCACCTTATCACGCTATATTGGACTGTCACGCCAAGACACTGACCTTAGCCTTGCCGGGTTGCCTCGAATAGAGCAGAGAGGGACTCATGGCCATTCTACCAGCAGGGTTATATCTTATATGAAGGCTCGACGTATGGTCGAGACGAGGTGTTTGGCTTATTTCGCTTATGTTCGTGATTCTAGTGCGGAGGTTCCTTCTATGGATTCTTTGCCTGTTGTTCGTGAGTTTCTAGTGGTATTTCTTGCAGACCTTCCGGGGATGCCACCCGACAGTGATATTGATTTTTGTATTGACTTGGCTCTGGGCAGTCAACCTATTTCGATTTCGCCATACCGGATGGCCCCACCAGAGTTGAAAGAATTGAAGGAACAATTTCAGGATTTACTTGATAAAGGATTCATTAGACCTAGTGTCTCGCCTTGGGGTGCACCAGTGTTGTTTGTGAAGAAGAAAGATGGGTCTATGAGGATGTGTATTGATTATCGGTAGTTGAACAAAGTCACCATCAAGAACAAGTATCCATTGCCGAGGATTGATGATTTATTTGATCAGCTTCAGGGTGCCAAGGTATTTTCGAAGATTGATTTGAGATTGAGTACCATCAGTTGAGGATTAGGGCATCTGATGTCCCTAAGACAGCTTTTCGAACACGGTATGGGCACTTTGAGTTTCTGGTGATATCCTTTAGGTTGACCAATGCCCCAGCAACTTTTATGGACTTGATGAACCGAGTGTTCAAGCCTTATTTGGACTCCTTTGCGATTGTGTTTATTGATAACATCTTGATATACTCCCATAGTCGGGAGGAGCATGAGCAGCATCTTAGGATAGTGCTCGAGACTTTGAGGGACAGTGATCACGCTCAACTATGTCTAATAAAAGACTAAACGGGCGTTGCAAATATAATATGGGGTATTGAGCCCAGAGTCGATCCCACAGGGAGTTAACGTATCAAGCGAGCTGTCAGAATACTAAACCGTCACTTGGTGTTGTTTAAACTACTACAACTGAATGAAAATATTAAAACTAAAGATTAACTACAATAAGGTGTAAAAAATTGTAATAAAGGTCTAAAGTTATGGTTTCTCCCGTCGGTGAACTTCCTTCTCGGATACTTCTTATAGTTTGATTAGTTGTCTCTATCAATCATGAACACTCTATCTACCATAAATCTCTCTCAAGTAATTATGATAATTTACTAGACGCACTCTCTCAAGTTACGCTAGCTAGATTGCATTACAGTTCACTTTAGATTGCACCCGAGGTATCGTTATCTCTAATCCAACCTCTAAACCCTCGGTTATGACTTTC
>ML380486.1:0-83191 GCA_005239525.1 Nicotiana knightiana | reverse complement strand
GAAATTAGCTAAACATGTTCATAAGAATCAAATCCAAAATAACTTGCATAATTAAACTACAAAGTAATGAATAAAAGCTGTACAAATCGATGTTTTACTTCTCTTCAATGGCTTCCTCTCTCCGAATCCCTTTTCAAGTTGTGTTTTGGGGTCTATTTATATGTTTGGGATAAACCCTAACCGTATAGGAGACTTCTATTCCGACCGGGAAACACTTAAACTCTTCAAAACTCAGAATTGACCGGAACACGGGCCTGGCATTTGGGCCCTGGCGCCTGGCTAACGCCAGGCTAAGGCAGGCGTTTCAGCTCTAACGCCTGGCTAACGCCAGGCAAGGTCAGGCGTTTCAACTCTAACGCCTGGCTAACGCCAGGTAGGGTCAGGCGTTTGGGCTCTGGCGCCCGGCTATAGCTCGGTGCACTCCTCCTCGCCTCTTGAGCGTATTTTCGATGTATTTGCATCCATTTAGCTCGATTTCCATCTCCAACTCACCTACACATGAAATAGACTCCATTATGCACATAAAAAGTGTATTTTTATCATTAACGCACATAAAATGTAAGGCATATAACGTGTTAAACCATGAATTCTAGCCTCGCATCAGACAACTAGTTGTATGCTAAATTTTGAAATGTGAGTTTTGGTTGGATTCGGTCGCTTTCTTGGGCCACGTTGTATCAGCAGAGGGCATTCAGGTAGATCCTAAGAAGATTGAGGCAGTTCAGAACTAGCCTAGACCCACTTCATCCACGGAGATCAGGAGCTTCTTGGGTTTGTCGAGTTATTACCGTTGATTTGTGGAGGGGTTTTCATCTATAGCAGCACCGTTGACCAGGTTGACCCAGAAAGGTTCCCCGTTCAGATGGTCAGACGAGTGTGAGGTGAGCTTTCAGAAGGTCAAGGCATCCTTGACTACTGCGCCAGTGTTGGTGTCACCCTCAAGTTCAGGATCTTACACAGTATATTGTAATGCTTCCCGTGTTGGTCTCGGAACAATATTGATGCAGGAGGACAAGGTGATTGCATATGCGTCCCGTTCATGTGCTGAAGATTTGGAGGTACTATCTTTATAGCGTAGCGTGTGAGGTTTTCGCGGATCATCGCAACCTTCAGTATTTGTTCAAGAAAAAGGATCTCAATTTGAGGCAGAGGAGGTGGTTGGAGCTATTGAAAGACTATGATATCACCATCTTGTACCATCCCGGGAAGGCCAATGTGGTGGCAGACGCATTGAGTAGGAAGGCGGCGAGTATGGGCAGCCTTGCGTTCATCCCAGCCTGTGAGAGGCCGCTAGCATCAGATGTTTAGATTTTGGCCAATCCGTTGGTGAGGTTGGATATTTCAGAGCCCAGCCGTGTTCTAGCTTGCACAGTCGCTCGGTCTTCCTTGTTTGAGCGTATCAGAGTTCATCAGTATGATGACCCTCATTTGTTGGTCCTTAGGGACTCAGTACAACACGATGATGCCAAGCAGGTAACTGTTGGATATGACGGGGTTTTGAGGATGCATGGTCGCGTGTGTGTGCCTAATGTTGATGGGCTTCGTGAGTTGAGAGGAGGCTTACAGTTCTCGATATTCTATTCACCTGGGCGCCACCAAGATGTACTAGGACTTGCGTCCGCATTATTGGTGGAGGAGGATGAAGAAGGATATAGTTTCTTATGTAGCTCGGTGCCTGAATTGTCAGTAGGTGGAGTATGAGCATGAGAGACCCGGTGGCTTGCCTCAGCAGATAGAGATTCCTGAGTGGAAGTGGGATAGTATCACTATGGACTTTGTTGTTGGACTCCCACAGACTCAGAGGAAGTTCGATGCCGTTGTTGGAATTATTCATAATGCAAAGTCAAAAATTTCTTTTTGAAAATCCATTTACAACCAATAGCCATGAGTTTTTTATTTATTTTTCAAATGTCCTATCTATTTCCAAGTGGCCTCTTTCATGAATCCTTAAGGCCAAGTGTTGAATGGCTTTGACAAATGGCTATGCAAATCTACCATGTGTCTTCATGCATGGAAGACAAGATACACTTGTCAATATTGGAGCCAAGTGGACTAATATAATGGGACAAGTGTCAAAAGACTCTCGACACTTGTCATACATGCAACCTCCTTAATTTCCTATAAATAGGTTATGGATTAACCTTCATAATAACAAAAATCTTAACCAAGAATCCATCTTTCTAATCATTACCTCTTTCTACAATATTTTTCAATCTTTGTAACAACTATAAAAAATACCATCATCTTCTCTTCTTTCTGGGCAACTATTTTGTGCAAATCTAAACTTCCAGCCATGAGTGCACGTGTTTGGAGGTGCTGTGGAACCTTGGGGAACAACCGGCCTTAACGATTTGCACCTAGTCGGGCCGAAATCTCTTTCAAGGCAGTGGCTTACCACGACAAAGTATTTTCGATAAGTTGTTCTTCTTTACTTCTTGTTCTTAGTCAATATTATTTACTCATTTTTCTTACAATTTGAAAGCGATTTCATATATAATATTGACTAATGTCCACCACTTTGAACAAAATATTTCCTGATCTGTCAAAACTTGAGCCTTTAGATGAAAATAATTATAAGCGTTGGTCCCAGAAACTTTTGATGCTATTTGAACAATTAGAAGTTGATTATGTTTTGTTTAATGGTCCTCCTACGGATATTGTTGCTGATAGTTCTAATGCTGCTAATATTATTGTTGTTGTTGCTGCTACTAAGAATAAAGTTGAAAAGGATAATAAAACATAAAGAGGGAATCTTCTTAACCATATGACTAACCCTGTATTTGATTTGCTTATAAATTATAAATCTGCTAAAGTCATATGGGATAATTTGGAGAAGAAATATGGTGTTGATGACGCGGGGAAAAAGAAGCATGTCGTTGGAAAGTGGATCAAGTTTCAGATGGTTGATGATAAGCCAATCATGGAACAGGTTCACGAGTATGAGAACTTAACTGCTGATGTTTTGAACGAGGGCATGAAGATGTGTGAGATTCTTCATGCTAATGTTTTGCTTGAAAAGTTTCCACCTTCCTGGAGTGATTGCAAGAACCAACTAAAACACAAGAAGAAAAACTTAACTCTTCAAGAACTAATCAGTCACATGAGGACTGAGGAAGCAAACCGTCTCAAAGATGAGGAGTCTGAACATCTTAAGGATAAGATGAAATCTCTCTCTCTTAATTCTTCTAAGGCTAACCTTGTGGAATCTTCTAGTACTTTTGTGAAAGACAGGTTTAAAGGAAAATAGAAAAAAGTCCAGAAGAAAGGACATGTGAAGAAGAAGAATTACTTCAATAAGCTGGAGGGCCATATTCAAAAGTCGAAAGGACCTTGCTATGTCTGCGGCAAAATTGGTCACAAGGCTTTTCAGTGCAACCAGAGACAAGGACAAAGCTCAAAGAATGGAGGAAAAGCTCCAGTCCAAGCTAACCTTACTGAGGGTGGTGACGTCATTGCTGTTGTGGTTGTTGAGGCAAACATGGTGGCTAAGAAGACTGACTGGATACTGGACACAGGCGCTTCAAGGCATTTTTGCGCCAACAAAGAGATGTTTCACGACTTTGAGGAATCTGCTGATGGCGAGTGTGTCTACATGGGTAACTCCACTACAGCTGGAGTTATGGGTAAAGGAAATTTTTTTCTTAAATTAACTTCTGGAAAAACTTTAGCTTTGAACAATGTTCTGTATGTACCCTCCCGTCGTAGAAACTTAGTTTCTGGTGCGCTTCTCAACAAGGTAGGTCTTAAACTTGTTTTTGAATCTGATAAAGTCTTTATTTCTCATGGGGGAGACTTTGTTGGGAAGGATTACCTTAGTGGGGGTTTATTTGTATTGAACATCGCTCAAGAGATTGCTAATAATGCTAGTACTTTCAATTTTGCTTATATTGCTGAGTCTATTGATTTGTGGCATGGTAGACTAGGTCATGTTAATATTGCTTCTATTAAAAGACTTAGAAAAATGGAATTAATTCATGCAGTTAATGTTGATAATTTTTCTAAGTGTCATGTTTGTGTAGAAGCAAAACATACCAAAAAGCCTTTTAAGAATGTAACTAGTAGAAAAACAGAATTTCTTGAACTAGTACATTCAGACTTGGCAGATTTCAAGAACACTGTTAGTAAAGGTGGAAAGAAATAATACATCATCTTTGTAGATGACTTTTCTAGATACACTAAGGTATATCTTCTTAAGTCAAAAGATGAGGCTGAAAGCATGTTTTTAAAATAAAAAACAAAAGTAGAAAATCAATTAGACAGAAAAATCAAGAGACTTAGGTCTGACAGGGGTGGTGAATATAATACTAATACTCTAGAAGTCTTTTGTGAGGAAAATAGTATTATACATGAGACTAGTGCTCCATATACTCCCCAACAAAATGGTGTAGCCGAACGGAAAAATAGAACCCTTAAGGAAATGATGAATTCTATAATTTTGAGTTCGGGTTTATCTGATAATATGTGGGGGAAACTGTTTTATCTGCATGCTATGTTCTTAATAAAGTCCCTCATAAGAAGTTAGATAAAACTCCATATGAGTTATGGAAATGGTTTGCCCCTAACTTAAAATTTTTGAAAGTGTGGAGGTGTTTGGCTAAGGTTGGTGTACCTGATTTAAAACAAGTAACTGTTGGACCCAAAATTTTTATGCTATTTTCATTGGTTATGCTCAAAATATTGCTGCATATAGATTTATGTCTTTGAATGATAGTTTTATTTGTGAATCCGGAGATGCAAAATTTTTTTAGCATCTTTTTTCATTGAAAAATAATGTGCCTAGTGATGTGCCGAACAATGCTTCTACATCTATGTCTATTAACTCTCATATTGTACCTTCTTCTAGTGTTACTGCTAATGAGCATGATTATAAACTTAGAAGAAGTAAGAGGTGTAGAATTGAAGCTAGCTTTGGTCCTGACTTTATTACCACTTTCTTGACTGAAAATATTGATCTTGATGTTTTGAGTGATGAATTAGTGTCAATCTATTTAATAGAAGAAGACCCTAAGACATACAATGAAGCAATGAGGTCAATAGATGCTACTTTTTGGAAAGAGGCCATTAAAAGTGAATTAGACTCTATAGTTTCTAATCACACTTGAGACTTGTCTGATTTGCCTAAAGGTTGTAAACCCATAAGTAGCAAGTGGATATTTAAGAAGAAATTGAGACCTGATGGTACAATTGAGAAATATAAGACTAGACTTGTTATTAGGGGTTTGAACCAAAAGAAAGACTTTGATTACTTTCACACTTATTCTCCTGTGACTAAGATAGAGACTATTAGAACTCTTGTTGCTTTTTCCGCTATTCATAATTTAGTGATACATCAAATGGATGTTAAAATGGCTTTACTAAATGGTGATTTAGAGGAAGAGATATGTATGTCTCAACCTGAGGGATTTATGATCCAAGGACAGGAGAATAAAGTATGCAAATTGAGAAAGTCTTTGTATGGTATAAATCAGGCACCTAAGAAATGGTACGAAAAGTTTAATAGCACATTAGTGGGTAATGGTTTTTTTGTTAATGCATCTAATACTTGTTTTTATTCCAAGATGATAGGATCAGATTGTGTTATTATATGTTTGTATGTGGATGACATGTTAATCTTTGGCCCTAATGTGAATGTCATTAATGAGACTAAGAATTTCTTATCTTCTAAATTTGAAATGAAAGATCTTGGAGAAGCAGATGTGATTTTAGGGGTTAAAACAAAAAGAACTTCTAATGGTTTTCATTATCTAAGTCTCATTATATTGAGAAAATGTTGAAAAGGTTTAATTATTTTGATGTAGAACCTGTGAGAACTCCTTATGATCCTAGCATATACTTGGAAAAGAATAAGGAATCTAGTATTTCTCAAACTGAGTATGCTAAAATAATTGGTAGTGTGATGTTTCTCATGAATTATACACGACCTGATATTGCTTATGCTATTAGTAGGTTGAGTAGATATACTCACAACCCTAATAGTGAACATTGGAATGCTCTTCATCGTTTGCTAAGGTATTTGAGAGGTACTATGGATTGGTGTTTGCATTTTAATAAATTTCCTGCTGTTTTAGAAGGATTTTGTGATGCAAACTGGGTTACTGACAATGATAAAGTTAGCTCCACCAGTGGCTATGTGTTTACTTTGGGTGCAGGTGATATTTCATGGAGGTCTTCAAAACAGACTTGTATAGCACGATCTACTATGGATTCTGAATTCATTGCCCTTGAGTTGGCAGGACAAGAAGCCGATTGGTTGACAAGAACTTATTGGTAGACATGACTTTGTGGGGAAGACAAGCTTCACCAGTTTCTCTACATTGTGACTCACAGGCGGCAATTGAAATTTCCAAAAATAGTGTGTACAATGAAAAAAGAAGACATATCCGCATTAGGCATGGTGCAGTAAAACAATTATTGAAACATGGTGTTATTTCCTTGGAATATGTAAGATCCGAAAGAAATTTGGCGGATCCTTTAACCAAGGGCTTGTCAAGGAAAGTTATCCTTGAAACGTCGAGGGGGAATGGGCTACAGCCCATGGATTGAGGAAGTACGGTGGATACCCATTTGTGGTCAAACGAATCCATATGAGACCTCAATATGCACTACATTTCCTATCCCTATGGCGTGTGGTAGTGCTTTATAAGGTTGAGCTTATTTTGCTCTTAATGATTCCATAGCCTTAAGGTAGTCTATGTGTAGATAGACTTGATGGAATCACCTACGTGAGTGTAAAGGTGCAGTCACCTTTTATGAAAGACTTGGGATGTCTTTCTAGAGCGCTCATGAGACCCAAGGTATGTGCATGACCATAAAAGCACTTTATTAGTATCGCAGAATTTGCATAAAATTAAGGATATAAAATGTGTTGTGGGGGTCTCAGCTAATGTCCATTCATTTCAAGAGTACTTCACTTTGTGGATGTTAGTTGTTGCCTCATTTCACTACGTGTCAATTCAAATCGAAAGATATTAATACTTAAGTACATGTTCCTTCTTTTGCCCAGAATTGTTCCATTTTTGTCTTTGCATTAGTGGGGGATTGTTGGAATTATTCATAATGCAAATTCAAAAATTTCTTTTTGAAAATCCATTTACAACCAATAGCCATGAGGTTTTTATTTATTTTTCAAATGTCCTATCTATTTTCAAGTGGCCTCTTGCATGAATCCTTAAAGCTAAGTGTTGAATGACTTTGACAAATGGCTATGCAAATCTACCATGTGTCTTCATGCATGGAAGACAAGATACACTTGTCAATATTGAAGCCAAGTGGACTAATATAATGGGATAAGTGTCAAAGGACTCTCGACACTTGTCATACATGTGACCTCCTTAATTGCCTATAAATATGTTATGGATTAACCTTCATAATAACAAAAATCTTAACCAAGAATCCATCTTGAAAATCATTACCTTCTTCCTATAATATTTTTCAATCTCTGTAACAACTATAGAAAATACCATCATCTTCTCTTCTTTCTGGGCAACTGTTTTATGCAAATTCTAAACTTCCAGCCACAAGTGCAAGTGTTTGGAGGTGTTGTGGAACCTTGGGCAGCGACCGGTCTTAACGATTTGCACCTAGTCGGGCCGAAATCGCTTTCAAGGTAGTGGCTTGCCACGACACAGTATTTTTGATAAGTTGTTCTTCTTTCCTTCTTATTTTTAGTCAATATTATCTACTCATTTTTCTTACATCCGTTTCGGTCATTGTGGATAGGCTGACTAAGTCATCACACTTCATTCCTGTGGCAGTTACCTATTCTTCGGAGTGGTAGGCAGAGATTTATATTCGTGAGATCGTCCGTCTCCATGGTGTGCCCGTGTCTATCAATTTTGATCGAGGTACGCAGTTCACCTCGCACTTCTGAAGGGCAGTACAACATGAGTTGGGTACACGGGTTGGGTTGAGCATAACATTTCATCCTCAGACGAACAGGCAGTCCAAGCGTACTATCTAAATCCTAAAGGATACGCTCTGCTCATGTGTTACAGACTTCAAAGGATCGTGGGATCAGTTCTTTCCTCTTGCATAGTTCGCCTACAACAACAACTACCAGTCGAGCATTCAGATGGCTTCCTATGAGGCATTATATAGTAAACGGTATTGTCGCCAGTTAAGTGGTTTGAGTCGGGGGAGGCTCGGTTATTGGGTACGGATCTAGTACAGGAGGCCTTGGACAAGGACAAGATTATACAGGATCGACTTCGCACATCTCAGTCCAAGAAAAAGAGTTATGCCGACCGTAGAGTTCGTGATGTGGTATTCATGGTCGTGGAGAGAGTGTTGCTACGGGTGTAACCCATGAAGGGTGTCATGGGGTTTGGTAAGAAGGTCAAGTTAAGCCCTAGATATATCAGGCCTTTTGAGATTCTTAAGAGAGTGGGAGAGGTGGCTTACATGCTTGCATTGCCTCCGGGGTTATCAGCAGTTCATCCAGTGTTCCATGTGTCCATGCTACGGAAGTATCATGGTGACCCGTCCCACGTGTTAGATTTCAGCTCTGTCCAATTGGACAAGGATTTGACTTATGAGGAGGAGCCAGTGGCTATTTTAGCCCGGCAGGTTCGTCAGTTGAGATCAAAGAGTTATCCTTCAGTTCGAGTGCAGTGGGGAGGTCAGCCCGCTGAGGCAGCTACTTGGTATTCCGAGTTGGACATGTGGAGTAGAAATCCCCACTTATTCACCAGTTCAGGTACTTTTCTATGTTCGTTCAAGGACGAATGATTGTTTTAGAGGTGGAGAATGTGATTGACCCGATAGGTCATCTCATGTTTTAGGACTAAATTCTGTGTTCTGAATCCCTATATATCTCATTTTAGCCTTTCTCAACTTGCATGCGCAGTCCGGGTATTGACTTGAAAGGCTTAAATGTTAAAAACTGATAAAAATAAGAATTTTTGCCTTAAAAGTTGATTTTAGTTGACTTCGATCAACATTTTGGGTAAACGAACCTGGACGTGTATTTTGACGGTCCCAGTGGGTCCGTATTGAAATATGGGACCTGGGCATATACCCGTAGTCGAATTCCGAGGTCCCTATCTTGAGATATGAATTTTTGTTGAAAATTAGAAGTCTGAAAATTTAAATGGTTTTATGAATTTGATTGATATTTGGCATTGTTATACCGGGCCCGTATTTTGGTTTCGGATCCCGATACAGGTTCAATGTAATAATTATAACATGTCTGTGAAGTTTGGTAAGAAACGAAGTCAGTTTGACGTGATTCAGACGTCCGATTGTGAAATAGAAGTTCTAAAGCTTTCTTGAAAATTTCATTCAATTTGGTGCTAAATTCGTAGTTTTAGGTGTTATTTTGACTGTGATTCTTGCATTTGCGAGATTTTTGTCGCATTTGCGATGGTTCGATGTGCGCAATTGTGATAAATTTGTTCGCATTTGTGAAGGCAGCAGAGATGCAAGGAGTTCGCATTTGCAATACTTTTCTCGCATTTGCAAAGCTCAGGTCGCATTTGCGACATCTGCAACTGATGAAAAGAGACTTAGACGGGATTTTCTCCCATTCTTCAAAATTTCAAACCCAAGAACCCTAGAGGATATATCTCCAAGACCAATTCTTCCCCAAAACTTTGATAAGTGATCCTAACTCACTTTCTTTCATTCTCCCATCATATTTCATGAATTTCCAACCTAAAATCTAGGATTTCCATGGTAGAAATTAGGGGTTTGGGTAGAATTAGGGATTTTTGAGAAATTAGAATTTAGACCTCAATTTGGAGTCGGATTTCAAAATTAATTGCATATTCGGGATCGAGTGTGATGTGAATGGATTTTGGTTCGAACCTCGAGTTTTGACCAAGCGGGCCCGGGGTCGATTTTTGACTTTTTGGGGGAAAGTTTGAGAAATATAAATTCATGCATTGTAATTGATTTCTTTAGCAATAATTGGTGTTATTAAGTTAATTGTGGCTAGATACGAGTGGTTTGGAGGTGGAATCTAGAGGAAAAGCGGTAATTGAGCAGTGAGTGGCCTGCAGAGCGAGGTAAGTGTTGTGTCTAACCTTGACTTGAGGGATTAGAAATGCTTGCCTTAAATTGCTATATGAAAAATCATGTGAGTGGTGTATAAGTGAGGTGACGAGTACTTATGCGCAGCCAATTTATCTGTTTTTCCTGTTTCTTTCCCGTTCTCTTTATATTTTTTCTTCCCTGCTTAATTGTTACACGCCTTCTTGTATTTCCATGCCTAATTGCTACTTGTTAGATATTGATTCTCCTTGTTGAAGATAATTGTTGTTCCGTAGTTTTGTTATCCCCCATTACGTGCTTAAGTTATTCTTGTTTGTGTTTTAGTGATATTCTGGATTGGTCTCGCTGAGTAGTATTAGTTGTGTAGAGCTTTATTGAGTATAAGATTTCCATTTGCCTTGTTCCAAAGTTTAAGCCTTGAGAAGAGTCTTGTGTTAATTTGTGAAACTTATATACTTCTGCGTAATTGATATGAATATGGTGGGATCGTGTTGCACGCCGCAACAGGTGAAATAAGGGTGATATATTGAGGAGGAATAAGGGTGAATTGATATTATACAGTGTGATTGGGTTGCACACCGCAACAAGTGTAATAAGGGTAGAATGTGGTAAAATAAGGGTCACCCGTGATTGTGATCAATATGATATGGTGGGATCGGGTTGCACGCCGCAACATTTTTATCTATTTTCTGTTGTTTATGATATTAAGAAGAAATAAAGGAGAATTGTGATATGTACGGTGGGATCGGGTTGCGCGCCGCAACAATTTATATGTTTATGCTTTGTATTTGACTATGTTAGTTGTACGATAGTATTGAATTGCACTTAAGGATTGGTGATCGCTGGGCACTGCTGAAGTACGTTGGGTCCTGTATTTATTCCCTCCAAGTTACTATTTTTACTTTATTCTGCTTTCTTTTCTATCTTATTATTCATTGTACGCAGGTTTTATTGTGAGTGTCCCGCCGTAACCTCATCACTCCTTCGTCGAGGCTAGGCTCGGCACTTACCAGTACATGTGGTCGGTTGTACTGATACTGCACACTGCACTTCCTGTGCAGATTTTGGAGCAGGTAGTGGCTGATCGAGAGTTTGGCTGCAGATTTTACAGCTAGGAGACCTAAGGTAGTCCTACTAGCGTCCGCAGGCCCTGGCGTCCCCTTCTACACTCCTATACTTACTGTTTTACTTTACTTCACAAACAGTTGTAATTTTGTTCAACAAATATTTATAGAAAGTCTTAGTATGTTCGTGAATTGTGACTCCAGGTTCTGGGTAGAAGTAGCATGTAAATAAAGTTGATATCTATATATAGCTTCACGTTTATTCCGCTTTATTTTGTTTGTTTACTGATAATCACTAAAAATGAAAATAATTAGTTAGATAACAAAATGTTGGTTTGCCTGACAAGTATAATGTTAGACGTCATCACGATTCCAACGGTGAAGATTTCGGATCATGACATATACTATAGAGAAATTAACTTAAATAAACCAAAAAAGATAGTTGGCAAATATTATATATATTGACTAGGGATTACAAATATATTTGGCCGAACGGTCTTTCGGCCAAATATATAACTTCCCATATGATATACTTATGATGTAAAAACCAATACTACGCATATTACTCCTTAATGATGTAAATTGTATAAATAAGATAAGTTATGAATAGATGATGATGTTATAGGTGAAATGTTTCAATCTGGGATGGTCCTTAAGATATCGGCCACATATAATTGAGAAGAAGAGACACGTCTACATTGAGTTAAAAATGATTGTCCCAATCTGGTTGTTGGTAGAAATGCTTTAAGTTGGACACAATATCTGAATTTAGTGGTTTATTATTTAGCCAACAAAGAGACTTTTTCAATCTGCGCCTCTTTTCAAGAGCATAAATAAAATATTGATGTTTACCGCTACAAAATGAAACGTGATGATAATGACAAACTAAGAAATAATTCGATCTTCGCTAAATAATACTTTGTATCTAATTTGACCGCCAAAAATCATGAAGGTTGTGTTTTGTATCAATAAAAAATATTTGCGACGGTTTTTTTTTTTTTAAAAAAAAAAAAACCGCCAAAAATTTTTTTTTTAATTTGACCCCCAAAAAACATGAAGGTTTTGTTTTTTATAAAAAAAAAATTTTTGGACCTTTTTTTTTTTTTTTTTTTTGCTGAAAAGTGTTTTCTAAGAATATAAGTGATTATTATTATTTATTTATTTTGGTATTTTGATTGGTAAACGAAAAATAATGTACCAACCAAAACAAAATGCCAAAAAGACTTTATTTTTTTTAATTGCTCATTTGTAACTTTTTGCTGCCCTTTTTAATTGCTCATTGGATTTTTATAGTGGCATGAATGCCAGAGACTAGTGATTTGTATCGGTAAGGGATGTGGTGTATTGAACGTGATTATCTTTTTTAACTTTTGTCACGAGTTCGAGGTCATACATAAAAATTATTATAGGGAGCACTTTCTCGTTAAAGGTGTTTTACATGGTGTAAATTTGAATTAATCGAAGTTCCAATACGAATACCAGATATCGAACAGGAAATAAAAACGATTGAAGGGCCTATTTTCTAAGTTCAGTCCAACAAATGGTTGATCATTGTTTTGTAAACGTCGGGTGTTAGCCAAACAGGATTTCACTCAGTTTTGTTAGGTAAATTTAGAGAGCTCTCGTATGCCAATATCATGTATATGTACTAAAAAATAATATGGCCATATGGGCAAAGTATGCCTAATGCCTTGTGTAAACAAAATATTCATACTATTATCAGTAACAACGAAGGATGACTCTTTTTCAAGAGCAAGTTAAATTTGACAAAAATGAAGAAGTTAAATTTTATTTGACTTTGCTCCAGGTATTCCGTGAATTATATAGTCTTCACTCAATTTAGATTAGACACTTAAATGTCAGATTTTTTTCTTAAGCAAATGGAATACCAGCTTTCAAAAAGTAGGATAACAAAATTTTACTAGATTTGTTAAGGATGTTGCTAATCAAGCACTCACAGTAAATATTTTATTTTCTTTAGCTCTTTTGGCTATCGTGGCATTTGATGTAATATGGTTTTGAGGAAAAATCATCGAACTAGTTTAATGTTTTATACACTATAAATATCTAATAGTTTTATAATCATGTCCGAATTTCACGTGATAATTTACGTTGTTAGTGTGTATAAGTAAATTTTATCGAGAACTCTATACAGCATATTTTAAGTACTCACTAGAGATAATAATGGTAATGAAAGTAACAAACTGTTATTTCGTGAACAGATTTAAAAGGCAAATGTCCATATAATCTATAATTTTGGAACTTTAGTGGGTTTAATTCTTAGTGAATTGTTGTTTTAATATCATCATAACAAGAAACAAATAAATGGTATAATAATTAAGAAAATAATATAAAGTTAGCCAAAAACATTTAACAATCAAAATATATTCTTTGAGAAAAGAAGAGTTCTAGCAATTAGCAATATGCTCATATGCATGTAAAGCTCTAATTACAAAGAAATATGCTAATAGTGGGCAGAAATTAGCAGAAGGGGTAGATAACCAAAATATTACTAATAAATTAAGAGATACGTCGTGCAGACTGCGAGTTAATGGTTAACAATTTTATATTAAGATGATTCATATATTTACAACTGTCTATGTACCGTACTCATTTAATTATTGAAATCTTAATTAATAATGATGGTTGATAAGTTGTGTGTCCCGTTATATTTTGATGATCTAATATACCTAATGTTAAGAACCAGATGAGGAAACTGCTCCACATCCTCAGAGTGCTCAAGATCAACAAGTCTCGAGTCTGGGACATGTTCCAACATTCAGAGTCAATGAAACACCAAAGGGAACATATGAACATCAATTCTCTTGTTGACTGTATCAGTCAAACCCCACAGCTGTAAAGTCGCTGCAACTGTTTCTCTACACACATGCAACAATGCAGCAGTCACTTTATGGGGAATGCTTTTGTACCAAACATGCTTACATCATTCAAGTGATGCCACTTATGTAATATTAACATGAAGCAAAGGCAAAACACCCTACTTGCACATTCCATATTTCATCAAACTTTCTCTCAAGTGTGTTGCCAACTTGCAAGTGACATGCAAGGTGTCAAGAGCAACATAACAAAGGACCAGTTTCCTGCATTGAGTCATTATATGTCCTTAGTTGTGTTGCACCTTTGTCAAAGTGATTTACTTGTAATTCCTACTTAGCTTAGTTAGAAGCGTTGCATAGGAAACCTTTTGTAAAATCATAAACCTTGTGTTTCTATCTTGGATAGAGTTAGTCGAGTTGTAAGCTTTGTAATAGAGTTATTACAAAGGGACTTGTAGTAGAGTTATTATAAGTTAATGAAGGATTAAGAGGTTAATTCCTAGATTACAATAGTTTATAATCTGAAGTTGCTCAGCGGTGAAGTTGAAATCCTACAAGTTTAGGTCGTGGTTTTTAATCCCGTAAGCTAGGAATTTTCCACGTAAAACTCTATTGTGTTATTTGCTTACTGTTGTGTGTGAGAGTTCTGTGGGTACTAATAGAGAACCTGATTCTCTACATAGTTTAGTAGTTCCTTTGTACTCTCATGCACAATTTTTTTAACGGCTAAAAAAGGTGCCTCGACATTAACATGTCAGACTCCCCTTTCTCCCTTTTTGGAACCCAAGCGTCCTACCGGTTACAAAACGACCCATCTACCCAGAAAATCAATACCCGTTCCTAGTCGGTCCCTCATCCCTTTTAAAATAAACCCAAACACTGTCACTCTCATAACTGTTCACATCAAAAGCCAAAATTCTTTTTTTCTCTCAACTCCCAAACACCCTTTTCTCTCATAAACTCTCACTATTCTCCAACATATCTGAGAATCTCGAAGCCACAAATGTCCCCAGCATCATCTCCAATGTATCTTCATTTCTTGAAGCACCGGTGACAGAGTCTAAGCACCCTACACCACCTAGTCCAAACCCAAGCTAGATTCTTTACCACCCACTGCCTCTTCTCCAACCCAATCATGTAATGGTTCTCATCGGAGTCACAAAACTTTGAATCTCAAGTTATTTATGGCTACAACCTCTCCTTCTGCCTCGCCATGGGTGAACAAGGAATAGTAGAGGGAGAAGAAAATCAGGAAGTCTCCAGTCTGTAAGTGGAAAAGAGTTTTGAGGCACAACAGGGTATGGTTCGTACCGGTGATGACTCAGCGAAGACTATCCCAGACCTTGATTTGAATGTTGTCGATTCTACAAGTATTATACCTCTTGTGCCTTCTGATTTTACTTTGGGGTTAAAAGAACAAGAGGCCATAGAGAATATGTTGTCAATCTCTATTGAGGGATATGTGATTGGTGGTTATGAAGGTGTGTCTGAAACCAATGGGTCTCAGGGGGAAGGTGATAGTCTACTGGAAGAGGGAAGTGAATTGGTGCATGTCAAAAACATTGCACTAGACAGTACTATTGGGGAACCACATGAGGGACCTGATCCCTCCACCCACGATGATCCCTCTGCTCCTACTTGGGATGAAACCCCATGTTCTTCAAAAGAACCCCAGGTCAGTACTGATCCCGCTCCCTCTCCTCATTTCTATGTTGAGTCATTGACCACTGCTGCTCCTGAGATGAGATCTTTGTCCCAGGAAGATAATGAGGATAATGAAGAAGACTATGATGATGTAGCTCTTTCAAGCTTTATTAGTGCCAGGAGTAGAAGGGAAACTCCTAAAACGCCCACTCCTAAAAGACCTACTACTAGGCTGTAAAAGAAGGAAGCTCTTGAGTCAGTGCTGAATAAAAACAAGGAAGAAAAGAAGAGGAGCCGGTTGATGAAAGGTGGCAAATTAGTACATGAAGAGGTAGTGCCTATAGCTCTTGTTATCGACGTTGATGACCAGGTGGATGAGGAACCTAGTCCCTTAATCCATAAGTCCTCCAAGAAACATGTTGTTCAAAAATCTAGAAAAGAGTAATATGTAAGAGTGATGGAGGTTAGTAATGTTGAAGTGAGAAAGTCTAGAGAGAAAGTGGTTGAGGATTCTGGTAAGACAGTGTTTGCAAATACTGTGTCTGAGAAATCCGCAGAGAAAGGAAACAATGTGAGAAAATCAGTGGAACGGAAGGCTGGTGTCAATGAGGAACCTGGTTCCTCCAAGAAGGCCAAGGTGGGTGTGGCCAAGAATGAAGGAAAGGAAAATCTAAGAAACCAGAAGGTGATGTGGGGAAGAACCTTTTCCCCTGACATTCTTGACATGACAGGAATGCGACAACTGGTTGATATTTGTAAATTTCAACAGTGGACACATTTGTTCACACATGAGAGTCCTAAGGTGTATGAGGCCGAGGTGCGCAGTTTCTATCCCGATTTGTTCACAGTTGAGGATGACAATATCTGCATGAAGGTAAATGGGTTTGACTTTCTGATGGATGAGGTTGTGTTGGGAACCATCTTGGGAGTTCCTACTGATGGTATATCCTCCATTGAGGGGACTTGCTCTCCAAACTTCAGAAATGCCATTTTGAAGGATGATGCAGTACAACAGAGGGAACAGGTACACAAGAAGGCCCTCCTTCTAGTGTACCAATTGTTATTCGAGATAGTGTACAAGGTTTTGATCCCTCGTGCAGAAAGGCGTTCCATTACGTCACGAGCAGACCTGCTCCTTATGGAAGCACTAGATGCATACTCCACTATCAATCTGTCGGGTATCATGATTGAGCACATGAAGAAAGTGGAAGATTACAAGTATGGTAATCATGGGCTACCCTACGGGTTTCTACTCACCAAATTATTTGAGTTCTTCAAAGTCCCTTTGGGAAAGGCTACAGTGGGCACTAGCAAGCAGAGCTTCTCCAAAACCACCTTAGAAGAGTGTGAGTGCATCGATAAGAAAAAAGGGGGTTGTCATCAATTCCACTATCTCTCAACTGATTGAAGCTCAAAATATTGCCAATGAAGAGATAATGGAGTTGAAGGCAAGGTTTGTTATCCTTGAGGGACAGCTTAGTCAGGCCCATGAGGCACCTGGTTCCAGTAGCACACAAGGCGCAGAGGTTGCTCGTCTGGACAAAGAGAATGTTGATCTTAGAAAACAGGTCAAAGACCTGAAGGGGAGGTTACTTAATGAGAAAGGGTCTGCAAATGCTCGAATGGATATCCTCCTTAAAACTCTTGCCTCTTCATATCTACCTCCCCCTTCCGGTGCTCCTTAAGCTCGTCCCCTTCCCAGTGTCAAGTTTACTTTGTCTTTGTTCTGCTTTGGTCTCCTTCGTTTGGACATGTTTAGTGGTTGGTATTTTTTTTTTTGGTTGTTTTATTTTGTGGATGATATGTAACAATGGTACTGCTCCCTGTTTATTTCCAAAATTAATGAATATCCTGTTCTTTTTGCTTTGGATACTTTGCTCCTATGCTCTGTTTTCAGTCATGTTTGTGTGCCACATGTGGCATTAGTTAACCTGGCTAGACTTCTTTTTGCTTATTGCTTGTGCCTAATCTTTTTATGATTCCAAAAGGGAGAAAACTAATTAAGGGGGAACAAGAGGGGGAAGCATAGGCTCATCCGGAATCTTAATTACAAGTTTGTCATCATCAGAAAGGGGGAAATTGATAAGTTATGTGTCCTGTCATGTTTTGATAATCTAACAAGCTTAATGTTAAGAACCAAATGGGAAACCTGCTCCACATCCTCAAAGTGCTCAAGATCAACAAGTCTCAAGTCCCGGACATGTTCCAACATTCAGAGTCAAAGAAACACCAAAGGGAACAGATGGACATCAATTTTCTTGCTGACTGTATTAGTCAAACCCCACAGCTGTAAAGTCCTGCAACCATTTCTCTGTACACAAGTGCAAACAGTGCAATTGTCACTTTATGGGGAATGACTTTGTGCCAAACGTACT
The DNA here is from genome assembly GCA_005239525.1 of Nicotiana knightiana. Classification (NCBI taxonomy): domain Eukaryota; kingdom Viridiplantae; phylum Streptophyta; class Magnoliopsida; order Solanales; family Solanaceae; genus Nicotiana; species Nicotiana knightiana. The sequence continues at coordinate 65,281 of ML380486.1, read as the reverse complement.
TACATCATTCAAGTGATGTCACTTGTGTAATATTAACATGACGCAAAGGCAAGACATCATACTTGCACATTCCAGATTTCATCAAGCTTTCTCTCAAGTGTGTTGCCAACTTGCAAGTGGCATTCAAGGTGTCAAGAACAAAGAACAACATAACGAATGACCAGTTTCCTACATTGAGTCATTATATGTCCTTAGTTGTGTTGCACCTTTGTCAAAGTGATTTACTTGTAATTCCTACTTAGCTTAGTTAGAAATATTATGTAGGAAACTTTTTGTAAAATCATAAAGCTTGTGTTTGTGTCTTGGCTAGAGTTAGTCGAGTTGTAAGCTTTGTAATAGAGTTGTTACAAAGGGGCTTGTAGTATAGTTATTACAAGTTAGTGAGGGATTAAGAGGTTAATTCCTAGGTTACAATAGTTTGTAATCTGAAGTTGCTTAATAGTGAAGTTGAAATCCTACAAGTGTTGGTCGTGATTTTTGATCCCGTGAGCTGGGAGTTTTTCACGTAAAACTCTGTTGTGTTATTTACTTACTGCTGTGTGTGTGAGTTCTGTGAGAATAAATAGAGAACCTGATTTTCTACCTAGTTTGGTGGACCCTCAGATTCTATCGATGTTCAAGCTGATGCAATCTATAGATACGGACATATTCAACTATAGGTTAGCTAGTTCGGAATTGCCAATTATTACGTTTCCATTAATTGTAAATCTAATTCGTCTAGTTGAAAGAAGCACTAATCAAGTGAATTGAGAACTAAGAGACCAAGTGATTTTTATTTTTCATATGTTCAACAGTGCAAGTATTAGATAGTGGAAGTTATCGGTAAAATTTGTAGAGAGTAGGTAATTGTTATTTGAAGTGCGAAAGAAAAGGTATTTCTACCACACTAATTTTGGCCATAATAACCCAAATGGGATGCCATTGCTACTCTTCCCTCTCAAAGGTTATTTTAATTCAAAATTTGCATATAATCTCTCTCATCAATACAATTGTTATTTTTTCCAATACATGAAGAATCTAAAAAGATGCACACATACCCCTTATCCCATAAACACTTAATGTTGATAAGTGTTGATATTTTTTCCCCTCCTTTTTGTTGTATACATGTACATACAATTATACTATACACATACATATGATTATCTAGTGTATAATTCATTATTGTTTTCTTAATTTTCATTGGTCAATTTGTAACACGAATACTTAGACAAACCTAGGTATACCTTATAAATATGATTATTAACTAAATACTTATTAATTTGAAATATAATACGTATTTTTACATATTTGTGCATCTTTTTTTTTTACACATTTTTACTAAATAGTTAAATAAATATTACATAAATCAAGTTGGATGAAACTGTTGAAAGACGGAAAACTATATGAACATTTATTATGAAAAATTATAAAATAGGTATACATGTTTTCTATAGCTGTTTTTATTATGTAAAAATATGCAATTTTTTAACCGGAAGGATTTTGTCGTATTGAATTATTTCATTATACCTTGAACAATCGCCAAGCTTTTCTTTCAACTCCTTTGTTGCATGGGAGTATGAACATACTCGTTGAAATTTATTACAAATAAAAGAATAATAAAAGGTATAATTATAAATATAAAATCTCTAGTTATAACATGCATGGAACATATAATGAACTATATGCTTGAACTCCAATATTATGTGTTTAATAGCAAGAAAACTTATTTCATTTCTAACAGTAATTATCATGTCATATATGAATATATTCTAATTTTTTTTAATCATAACTGTATCAGTAAATTTAACTAAAACTAAAGTGAAGAAATTACCAATCATCATATACGAAAAAAATAAAAAATTAAATCAAAGGACGCAATAGACAAAGAAATAATATAATAAGTATATTTTCGGTAATGCATTTCATAATTTAATATATTCCAAATGCTATTTGAAAGTTAACCACCTAACAATATGATACATATTTTTAATCATAACACCGAGGCAATTTGCCATCTTTTTAATGGTTGAAGGTACCACATGCTAAAGAAAAAAATACAGTAAAAATTTATATTTATATTTGTATTACATTAAAATAAGAATATTCAGGTTTGATATCTATATTATACTTGTCCAATAGTATGTGTGTTACGCGTGTCTTCTACGTCAATGAGTAAAATATTATAATAGAGTATATTAGTTTGATTTTTATTAAATATTTATGTACAGTTAATAAGCAAAATGAAGCTACGTACTTCTGAACAAAATGAGACTATTTACTATAGATAGTTGCACTATGAAAGTACGAGTTGATCATGAATATGATGTATAGATTACTTAGATCCACTTTGTCTGCATATATATATTTCTGTAATATTCCCATTATTGAATTTTGAAGGGCAAAAGAAAGGAGATAGTGAAGTTTGGATGCTAGCATCCTTTGTATTTATTTTGAATGTTTATAAGAGAGGCGAAGAATGTTCAAAAGAGTAGAAACACCAAAACGGAAGATCAAGAAACTCTATTTTTAGTTTTATTTTAATTAGAGTTTGATTTAGACTCTAATAATATTGTGCATAAAGCCAATCACTTGGAATACTATATAAGTCGAGAAACCCAATAGAAGGAATTTGGAGTGACTTGCAAATTTAATAAATTTTATTACTAGATAACTTCAAAATTTTTAAATATTAGGTAAAGTTCTAAATATTACAACTTTAATTCAACTTGCTGTTTTTGAAGAATTAATATAGTTTTGAACGTAAGCATAAATATATTATACAAGATAATGTGAAATAAGGTACTCTCCTACAAGATAATGTTGAAGGTATTGTATGCTAAAAAAAAATACAGTAAAAGTTTATATTTATATTTATATTATATTAAAACGAGAGTTGTCAAACTCGATATTAAGCTAAGTGACGTATTGAGAAAAAGTCACTTGGCACTGTTAGAATAAATCTAAGAAAAACTACACAAATCTAATAAGAATCAAGAAAATAAGATTTGGTCAAATTTAATGGTGAAAACCAATTTTGATTGACTCCCTATTTTTATAGTAAGTAACATTTGAAAGATTTCAAAAAATAAGATTCTTATTTGATAGTTATTCACTAACCACCTGATCCGTTTTCTGCAATTACACAATTTTTTTTTTAAATTTTTGAAAACACTATAGAGAAACAAAATAATAGTAGGAACATTGTTACAATATTTTATATAATATTTTTTATTATGATTATTCAGGTGATGCTGGACTCGCAGGTCATTCCTAGCAAAGGGAGTTTTAAGTACCTTGGGTCTATTATTCAGGAGGTTGGGGAGATTGAGGAAGTTGTCACCCATCGTATTGGGGGTGGGATGGATGAAATGGAGACTCGCTTCGGGTATTTTGTGTGACAAGAAGGTGCCACCGAAACTTAAGGATAAGTTCTACAAAGTGGTGTTCAGACCAACAATGTTGTATGGGGCTGAGTGTGAGCTAGTCAAGATCGCTCATGTCCAAAAGATGAAAGTACCAGAGATGAGGTTGTTGAGATGGATGTGCGGGCACACTAGGTTAGATAGGATCAGAAATGAGGTTATTCACGACAAGGTGGGTGTGACCACTATTGAGGATAAGATGCGGGAAGTGCAACTTAGGTGGTTCGGTCATGTGAGGAGGAGGAGCACAGATGCCCCGATAAGGAGGTGTGAGAAGTTGACATTGGAGGGCTACAGAGAGGCAGATGTAGGGCATAGAAGAGGTGGGGAGAGGTGATTAGGCAAGACATGTCGCAACTTCAGCTGACCGAGGACATGACCCTTAATAGGAAGGTATGGAGGTCGAGGATTAAGGCAATAGAGTACGTAGTCTAGAGTGTTCATAACAGTAGTATCGGCACACACTCTCGCTTTCTGGTGGTAGTAGGTTTTTGTGGCTAACCGTTATTTTTTTCATTATTGATCATATTACTCTCTTATTCTTTTATTCTGCTTTTATATGGCTTTTGGTACTGTCCCTTCTTGTCTATATTTTTATTAATGTAGTGCTTACGCTTTCCTGAGCCGAGGGTCTATTGGAAACAACTTCTCTATCCTCACAAGGTAGGAGTAAGGTCTGCATACACACTACCCTCCTCACACCCCACGATGTGGGATAATACTAGGTATGTTATTGTTGTTGTTGTATTTTTTTATGATTAATATTTTAATTGAGATCCGATTAATTTGACTTTGAACGCATAAGATGATTTTTTTTTTAAAATGGGGTCCAACTTAAAAAAATAATAAAATAAGAATTATTTGGATTTGAGATATGATTTTTCTTTTTTAAAATACAATAAGAAAAATCATATTCTAGATATGAGCAATAGAGTCAAAGTTTCAATTAAAATAGTTTTTAGTTTTCATTTGTGTTATATTAAAATGAGTGTGGTATAATATCATAATATAAAAAGTCATAATATGAATAGGTCCACGTAACTCAAGTCTAATAGATAAAATCAAAAATTAAAAATATTGAATAATAGAAATAAATTAGAGATAATGTGAGGATATTTATAAATCATAAGTTTAGAAAATAAAATAAATTAAATATACAAACTTAAAATTAGAAAGGGAAAGGATAATTGAATTTGAAATCAGAAAGTTGTTAAAATTAAATACACAATACTTAAAAATTAGCAAAAATATGTTAAATTATTAAAAATTTACCAGAAATAAAAAGGAAAGGCTAATTGAATTTGAAATTAGAAAGTTATTAAAACTATGATTGGAGTGCTCAAACTATGGATACTATCAAGAAATTGAAGTCTTATTTATGAAAAAATAACTAAAATACAAAATAAATTTGTAATATAGGTAATTATACTAATAAAAATTAAAAATTAAATTTGTATTAAAGCTAAAAAGAAAGAAAATTTACATAAGAAATAAGCTGACAGTGAAGATATTACTACAACATTTATATATAATGTGTTCAAACAACTAAGAAAATATTTTTCTATGATTAATATATGATTTGAGTATAGTTAGTATAAGTTTGGAGGCATAGCATAATTTTTGAAACTGCGTTCCAATTTAGAAAATAGAATAACAAGAATTATTTGAATTTGAGATGATTTTTTTTTTATTCATATTTTTTTTTATTTTGGAAAATATTACGGAAAGAAATAAAATAACAGTAAACATATTACTACATACATATAATATGTTCAAACAATTAAGAAATTATTTTTCTAATATTAAAATAAAATTTTAAGAATATAAAATGACTTTCTAATATAATTAATTTTATTAATGAAAATTAAAAATTAGAATTATATCTTAAAACTAAAAAAAAAAAAAAAATTTAACTGCAACTAAATAAAAAATAATTATAAGAGAACTCAATACATTTGGAACATAATTATCAAATAACTTATGTATTATATTTTAGCCTACATCAATTTTACAATTTAAAATAAAATATGATATTATTTTGGTTATAGGTAAAAAATTAATATAAAGACTAATTTAAAATTTATAGTAGGGAATAGAATGTATAAAGATAGAGATAGTGTGAGGATACTTATACATTAAATTAAAAATGAATAAATTAAATTATATTTAATAAAAAATAAATTTAATTAAGTAAAAAATTCCGAATGAGAGGATACGAACATTAAAATATATTTCTATTTATTAAAAACTATTAAAAGAATAATAAGCAAGACATTAATTTAATTATCACGCTAATAAAATATTATATGATAGTACAATAATATTAAATAATAAATAATAAATAATACAATAACTATAAGAAAAAACAAAAGAAAAAAGAATTTGTATACAAATAATGTGATGAATAAGACATATTTAAGTTTTACATAAAAATAAAGTGTTTGTAAGAAGTTTGTTAAAATAATATGATCTATTGTGCTCAAACACGACAGATCACAACATGATATGTTTAATATTCTTTTATATTGACATCGAAGTGAAATGCAAGACTAACATCAAGAGGTTAGGTTGCTATAAATATAAAAAAAAAATAGGTTATGCACTACGAGATTTGAACAATAATTTCATATCCTTATTCATAATTAGTATCTAATGTTATATAATTTTTATCTGAGAGGTTTATATTTTAAGGTTATCTGCACATGATTCAAACAACATATATCACAATTTAACATGATTTGTGTCCGCGCATCGCGCGGGTACTAATACTAGTTTAGTTTAAGGAGAAAAAAATGAAGGTTTGTTTTATTGTTGATGTGGTAAGCTGTTGTTGATGTGTCGATCGTATCTTTTTTATTAATAAAGAATACAATTATTTTTTAATTAAATACACCGTATAATTTGTTATATACATAAAATACACAAAGTATATAGAGACTTTTCATCTTCACTTGTAGGGAAGCAAATATCAATTTTAGTTGGTGAATGTATTTTGGGAATAGAGATAAATTACTATACTTATTAGTATCTTTTGGAGGGAAAATTATTTGGGGGAATCGTTGCAAAACTGAATAAGGTTATGGTAGTCATTTTAGGAGTGTGGCCACATTTGAACCAAATTAATGTGGCCGTTTAGCAGCTCTTAATGAAAAAATATTGGAAGATCATCACTCCATTTTTAACCAATCACGTACACGATCAGTAAGTAAGGTTTTAATTATTTTGTCCAAATATGTGGAAAGTTCGTTAATTCCTCAGATTTACGTATCTACTCATTTTAATTATCATTATTTTTTTCTTTAAAAAATGCCTTTTTCTTTTGACACGTTAATCGTGCAAAATGATGGTTTGTGAATATTTTAATGACAAAAATAGAGATTGGAAAGAGTACCGTCCGCAATTTATTCAACTTATTGGGTAGAATTCGAGAAAATTCAATTTTCACTCTCTCCCAAAACTGGTGAGGCAGTAGTACGGTAGTATACGAAAATACGTAATCATAAACGTGGCTATAAAAACCTAATTTGGAAGCGTTAACGCCATTGATTCGTCCAAAGCAAACCTTTTTTCCTGTAAAAAACGAGGGGAGAAAGAGAAGACTCAGAGCCAGAAAAAATTTGAATATACTATTTTTTTCTGTATCTCGGATTCATCGAATTGTTGACTTGCATTAATCAAGGCGATTGCATTTGTTTTTTACGATTTACTGACACTTAAAGACATCCGTTTCAGGTACGTTCTTTGTTATTCTTCTGTATTTATACAATCAGTATCTAGAAGTCTCTATTCCAACTGCTGTTTTTGGTAGCTTCGTTCTACCCTAACTTATTGGTTTTTGAAAGGAATAAAATTCAGTGTTACTTTTTGAAAATTTAGCCAAAATTTTTGTTTTGCGTAAAGCCAACGCTGCTTTTATTATGTTTCTTTAAAGATGGAGTCTCTTACACGTTTTCACATTGGTTTAGGTGTGGTCGTCAGTTTTTACTTTAAATTCTGATTCCCAGTTGGAAAGTATTTTAAGTACTTTGATTTGGGTTCCATTTGCTTTTTCACTTAAACTATTCATTCCACCTTTTCCTTTTCGTTTTCCTCATTTTTTTTTTGCAGCTACCAGCGTTTTCAATACCGAGTATTTTTCAGAGATTGCTTACTTAGTAATAGTTCGAGCTGCTCTTCCGTTATTTCAATTTTTCTATTGAGTACCGTCCTTGCTTAAGGTGAGCACTTTTCTCATCTTTTCGGCTATTTCTTTTGTCAATTAATCCATCAATTAGGCCTCAATGCCAAACTGTTGGGCTTAATGCTCTATATGCTTTCATTTGGTACAATTTCTTTTCACTTGTACTGAAATGCTTCATAACTATGGGGTGAATGCACAATAGAAGTTAGGAGTTCGGTAGTTTTGGCTCAAATTGTATATGTCTTAAGAAGCTGAGGGCAAGCCTTGGATTACCGGGTTCATCTGAACCTAGTACTTCCGCCACAAAGTATAAGTCTTATGTGTAAAAATCCACTAAAGCTGCAACAAATAGTAGATATAACCCAGAATTTTACACACACACATAGTGTTGAATGCTAAGAATCTAACAATTTGAACCCATAGAACTTAAATTGTGGATCCTGTCTATGTTAAGAAGTCTACTTATTAATGTACAAATAGTAAATTTTGAACCCAGAGACTCAAATAGTTGTTGAGTTCAGTGGCATCCGGAGCCCATAAAGTTGAAATCCTGGATAAGCTCTGTTATACCTACTCACTTAGAATGTCTATATCCAGTAAAAGAGAAGTTCAATCTGTTTCTGCAAATTGTGATATCATCTTTATTCCTGAATTCTTGTTCTGTCCTTTAATTCATTTTCTTTTGTTCATTTCTTTTCGTGATCATTGACTGTTATGATATTTTTTTTGATGCAGGATACTCTCTGGTAGTTGTAGACTGGATCCTAATAAGATAATTATTTATGGAGCACGGCGCAGGAAGAGGTTTGGACAACCTGAAGATTATGGATGGGAAGGAGAGTAAAAATGCTCATGCCAATGGATCAAATAAGGCTGTTGTTGTTCCCAATTGTTGCTTAAAGGCTAGGGTTTATGACCCTGAGCTTGAAGCCAATTGCCACTCCACTGTCGTTTCCGGATGGTTTTCTCAACCTCCACGGCCATCCTCCGGTCATTATCAAAATTATTTTGTTCATCGCCTTCGTTTAATCGATTTTTTTTTACAATTATATGACATAGTTGTTCTTCTCGTGCCATTCGTTACAGATGAAAAGGAGGGGGTGTTGTATTTCAATAATCCAATGTGGCCAGGTTATCTTTTGCTCCGTTTTTATTTCTCTCTTGCTGTTAATAATTGCCGATCTTCCTTAAGAAAAGAACATTTTTTTTCTTTGCTTGTAGTGCTTGGTACACATAATAGAATTCGCTGGCCTCCTTTTTTTATTATTTAATTTGTTAATATAATAATGTTTCTTTTTCTTGTCCTCACCCCTTCCCCTAATTTGCCTCTTATCGTATTTTAGGGGACACAATTTGTCCAGGATTGTGCTTGGTACTCATAATAGAATTCGCTGGCCTCCTTTTTTATTATTTAATTTGTTAATATAATAATTTTTGTTTTTCTTGTCCTCATCCCTTCCCCTAATTTGCCTCTTATCGTATTTTAGGGGACACAATTTGTCCAGGATGGTGCTCAGTTACTAGAAGTTACTTTTTAGCTTGCATATTCTGTTAGAAGTGTTAAACACAAATGTTGTAGTTTCCAGAAACTTGGATGAAAACATGAAATCATTCATTAAACTTGTTGATGCTTTAGATGATGTTAGTGATTTAGCATAGTCCGTCATGTATCCAAAAATATAATGCTTTTGTATGATTGGGACAGTGAGAGGGCTTCTTGCTTCGTCCTGTAAGCAGAAGGACTGCTGTCAGATACAGCTGCATTAGTTGGTTATACTGTGTGCATATTTAAGAGGTGATACTCGTGTCCTACTGCAACCGAAATTGTCAAATCTAAGTGTCACTGGCTGGGCTTGTGTGCTTATTTCATTGAGTCAAGTAATTCCATTCAGTTTGTTAACGTAGCATAAATGATGCTTCAAATAGAAGTACAATAGCATTTGAGCCTTAGGTAACAAATTCCTGAACTCTCGCGGCCTCGGCATTTTGTCATAGTTGAACCTAAGTTAATGTGTAAAGGTTTACTACTTTTTCCAAGTATTATATGGCTCATATTGGAAATTAGAGTACTCGATAATGTCCTTTCTCGTACATCCTTTTTCATGAATATTTACTGATCATAATTGTTGTATGACGGTGTCTTTACACAGGAGAAGCACATTCCCTGAAAGTAGAGAAGACTTTATTCAAGGGAAAGTCAGAATTCCAGGAGGTCTTGGTTTTTGAGGTTCAGCATCTTCAGCTCTACATTCTAGTTTTGTGCTTTAATTTTTTGTTATAGAATTTCTTTCATGCTCTTTTATGCATCTGCCTTAATTCTGTATCCATTCTTGCAGTCTGCGTCATATGGGAAAGTTCTAGTGCTTGATGGCATTGTTCAGTTGACCGAGAAAGATGAATGCGCCTATCAGGAGATGATAGCCCATCTTCCTCTCTGTTCAATGAAATCTCCTAAGAATGTAAGTGTGTATAGATGTGACTGTTTAGATTCTTTCCCTTCGTGCACACTCAATGATCAAAAAGGGTTTTGCGAATTTGCTTTCTATTCTGAAAAAAAATACTGAAAGGGAAGTGCATCTTATTTGCTTGAAGAACTGGATTAGTATGGGTTGAGCTTTAATGATTCATAGAGCCGATCCAACTTGTTTGGGACTAATGCATAGGTGATGTTGTTGTATCTGTGAGTGAGTGTGTTTGCGCGTCTGTGAGTGTGTGAAGCTGAGGACTTGGATTAATATATACTCAATATTTACTGTTATAGTCACATATAGTCACTATTTGCCAGGAAAAAAAAAGAGTTAGTACCTTAAAGCCTCCTTAAATAATCAAATTTTTGTCAGTTTTCTACTTTAACTATTCGGTGCCCCCAAAACCCCCGAACTATATTATACTTCATATTAAAACCCCCTCATTGCTGACCTGGCATAACATGTGTAAATACTCGTTTGGAAGCGCGTGTCAGTTGAAAAAAGCCATCAAAGTGCCCCACCTGACAAAAAATAATGGCTAATTAGCCTAATCCTCTCTCAAATTTATTTTTTTAATAAAAATTCTCCTTATTTCAGTTATGTCCATCTTTTATCCTCATTTTTTCACCATCCTTATTTTTTCGCCTTCTTTTTTTAATTTCATCTCCTTCACGTTTTAACTTTTTTTCTTCGGTTCTCCATATGGTTTCCTCTGAAAAGATTTTTCCCTCTCTTGTTTCATTTGAAATTATTTATTCTCTTTCTTGTTTTATTCGTCTTTCATGCCTTACACATATTGATGAAAAAATACCAATTTAAATCTTCTTATTATACTCCGCGCCTTGTGGAGAATAAAGTTGAATCTCTTGAACCTTCTTTATGTAATCTGGAATTAGAGAATGTAATTGCTGGCCAATTAATTTTTATTTGCGAATTTTTTTATGTAATATAAGATGATTTTTAAAATATGCAACACTATATGCCTTTATTTATATTTTTACTATGCTACAAATTGAATATAAATAACGACTTGTTCAATTGGAGTCTAGCATAAAGCACAATCACAATTAAACCTATTAACATAGTACATTAGATATTATTTTGGTCAAAACTCCTAAAATTAATCAATCTTTCGAGAGTAACACATCATGAGTAAACTATATAAAAAAATTTGTACAAACCTTAAGTTAATATAGTTAGACAGACACACCTTTACAAGTCCAACATGGGGTTTTAATATATAGGGGAATATAGTTCAGGGAGGTTTTGGGGATACCAGATAGTTTAAGTACGTAACTGAAAAAAAGTGATAGTTTAGGCGGGTTTTAAGTTGAGTTAAATAGCCACGTGTAGTGCTGCATAACACGTTTTTAGATTATTAGGAGCGTGTACTAGACACACCTCTAAAAATGCAATGGGGGGTTTTTTAATATGAAGGGCAATATAGTTCAGGAGGGTTTTGGGGACACCGAATAGTTTAAGTAGGAAATTGACAAAAATATGATAGTTTAGGGGGATTTTAGGGTATTAACTCTAAAGAAAGGACTAACTATGTAATAGAACCAAACATATACTTTCTCTTAAGGATTTTGATCATCATAGATGTTTCTCTATTCCCATTTCGCCTGACCTTCCATGGTTTGCATGTGTGGACTGATAAATCATTCTCTTGGTAATTTGATGATTCACCTGGTGTGCTTTCCAAGTCTTGTTGCTTTCTAGAGTCATATATAGTTTTCTGGTTGAAGAAATATAACTTCATGCAGCTGTTTAATTGTGTAAGGAATCTGAGAAATTTTACATACTACTCCCTTCAGGGGGAATTCCTAGTCAGCCTATTTTCTTCTTCTTATAACCATAGTGTCGGTTCAGCTTGCGTGCACGCGCCTCGACTAATTCCTTAGGATATATGATGCCTTCCACCAATACAGTATCAAGTGACTTTATTCCCCATAGATTGGACAAATGAGAAGAAGTCACTTAGTATTTTTGCCTTCAATGTGATCTGAACCTGAGACCTCATGGTTCTCAACCCACTTCATTGATTACCATTGACCACTAGGCCACACCCTTGGGTTCCCTACTGAGCCTTCTTCCTCTTCTATTTGTATGAAGCCCAATAGCACTAGATAGAAATACTAACTTAAAAGAGTATTTTTGTTTTGAACCCATTTATCGTGCTTTGTCTGCTATAGTAACATTCATTTTCCACATAGAAGGACGATTAATGTTTGCGCTGGTAGGAAGACAGGTATCTGATTATGTTTCTATTTATAGAGGGAGAGTAAGCAGCTCATGCTCACAAATCTCTTTTGTCAATGTTCTATTCATGAATTTAATATTGTGGGTGTACCAACAAATGTGAGTCACCTGATGTTAGATTAAAGCCCCTGATAGGTCTGAAAACCTGATGCTCCTCATTAAGCGGTATTACTATACTAAGATGATAACACTTGCTTGTCCTTTTGAAGTTGGAATTAGTCTTAGATTTGATTTGACTGAAAGAATTTTTTAAATTGAAGCGCATATACAGGGCAAGGTCAGTCATCTTAGTGTTTGGACTATTCATTCAGAAAAACCTGTTTGAAGTGGGTGAGAATTTGATATGTGCACAATATGGTGGATTCTTTGCTGTTTTATCTGTATATTTTGAAAATAATCGCGAGGACGGGGACACTACCTGCTTGTTATCTTCCATTTCTTTCCCTTTTAAGGTTTGCCATTCATCGTTCTCTGTCCAATCAATTTGGACTATAATTGCAGGTTCTGGTTGTTGGGGGTGGTGATGGTGGAGTTCTAAGGGAAATTTCTCGACATAGCTCTGTGGAGCTGATTGATATTTGTGAGATTGATAAAATGGTTATAGATGTGAGTAACAGATGCAACATACATGAAGTTATTGTTTTTGTTGAGTGTTGTCTTAAAACATATATTGTATTTTCTTGTGTTGCAGGCCAGTAAAAAGTTTTTCCCCGACTTGGCTATTGGCTTTGAGGATCCTCGTGTCAATCTTCATGTTGGTGATGGTATGGATGCTTCATGTACTTGACCTTAGTAGTATGAATCTTGGGAAGGCATCACTTCCAATATATTTTCCTACTCCTTACTATTTGGCTTTTAGTTATTTGGGAAAATACTTGGGAGGCTGAGAAGCCTGGGATAAAGATAGCACAAGGCCAGAGTAACATATTGTTCCTCTGGCACATGATGTTTTGCCTCCATACGGATGAGAATATCTGCCTTTTCTAAATTTTCATTCCAGAAATTTTAATTCCCCGTTTTGTCAGTTTTATATCTGTTCCAGCTGTATATGACAGTGATGCTTTTCTGAATGATTTTGACAGCTGTTGAGTTTCTACGGAATACCCCTGAAGGGAAGTATGATGCTATCATAGTTGATTCATCAGATCCTGTTGGTATGTCAGTTTCATCTTCTTAATTCTTCTGTACCTTCGTTTTTAAGAGTCAATTTAGCAGCTCTATGTTGTAGTCTTTTATCCCCTGACCAAAATGGGGCAGTGCTTGTTGATTTGGTACATGTTAATTTTCGTTAAGAAAATTGAAGATAGAGCTTATGGTACTGATTTGCAAGGTTGGAAACATTCTATGCATGTTAGGGTAGATATCACTGTCTTTTGTTGGACAGTTCAGTTGTTCTTTTGTTTGATATTTTCTTGTTTTTCTTGGATGTCTTTGGCCAGTGTATGAATCAACTATATAGTATCTACTCTTGTTTGGATTTGGAAATAATCAAACCAATAAGCTCTAGTTTAATTGATCTCAATGTCTTCCATTAGGGCCGGCTCAAGAGCTTGTGGAAAAACCATTCTTTGCAACGATAGCAAGGGCATTAAGACCTGGCGGCGTACTTTGCAACATGGCAGAGAGCATGTGGCTTCATACACATCTTATTCAGGATATGATCTCAATTTGCCGTGAAACATTTAGTTCTGTTCATTATGCATGGGCCAGTGTTCCTACATATCCTAGGTAATTCTCGAATTTAAAAGCAAGAGATTTGCAAGCTAATTTTACCTTTTCTTTTATTTGATTGTTTCTCTAATAGGAGGGAAATTTTTAAGCATGCTTTCACTTAATGGTTATTGAGGATTTTTAGAAAACTTTAAGCATGCTTTCACTTGATGGTTATTGAGGATTTTTGCTGTATATATTATGCAGTGGTGTTATTGGGTTTCTTCTGTGCTCGACTGAGGGACCACCTGTTGATTTTAAGCACCCTGTTAATCCTATTGAGAAACTAGAGGGAGCTCTTCAGCACCAGAGGGCGCTTAGATTTTACAATTCTGAGGTAATTCTTCTCTCCTATTAAGCAATTTCAGATTATGCTACTCATGAAATCATCAAAAACTTTTCTTTCAATGATTCGGAATGAAGATATTAGTGTATTTTCTTATTGGATCTTGCTATACTTTTTAATATCTCTTTATGTAGATTGTCACGGGAATCAGTCTATGACAATGTTAGATTAAGATAGAAAAATTTGCTCTGAGCATAGTATATATTGGTTAATTCCATTTGAGCTTGCACTGACATTAAAGTTAAATTTAGAAATTTGAACATGCTGCTGAATAATGTCATTGTTGCATTTGTTGCTTTGTTGGAAATTAGTCTCCAAATATCTGAAGACCCAGGCTGAATTCATTTTCATCCTCCCTCCATACTCCCGCCTCCCCGCTTGCCCCAGAAAAAACTGCCATTTTTCCTCTGACACAACGTATCATTCCTTTGACAGATGCATGAAGCTGCCTTTGCGTTGCCGTCCTTTTTAAGGAGGGAGGTGAGCTGTCTCCGTGATGTCCCACCTACTGGAGGAGTTAAGATTTAACTTATTTTGCATTTTCTGTGAAGTTATTACCCATTTCATTTCCTTGCTGCTGGAGTTGCACAAGTGTATCAGCGGCAGACTGATGGGGACTTGTGGCACTAGTAGCAGCAGGAGATGTAGATGCGGCGATTTATCTGTGTAGCTGGTATTGGTTTGAAGACATGAGCATGTAACATGCCAAGTTTTAGTACTGCTATATTTATTGTTGACTTGTTGGACTAGGTACTCGTCTCTTAGTTGATATTGAGATATATGAATAAATACGTTGTTAGCTATCTAGTCAAGTTACGTAATTGGGTCTGACTGCAGGCATGTTGTTTTACGGGCAAGGCCTCTCTGATCCCTTACGCTTGGGTGTTGCCTGGAGCAATTAGTTAACAACTTAGGTATGGTATATGTTGCTTTCGAAACTGTTAAATTAGTTGTGAATTATCTAATGCGATCAAGGATTCGGTTATCGGTTATTTCAAGGAACTTAAACGCCACCCTTTTTTTCTTTTTTGATTTATCTATGTGTATAGCAATGTTGGACTGTTTTGAACCGTCTCAGTATGTCTTGATATTCTTTGGTATTTGCATTTGTTTGATCTTTGGTATTTAAGTCTCATTTGTCATAGATAAAACAAATCAAAACTATAGCTGTAAAGTGAATCTGAATGCATTAATCATTCTTTTTCAGTATTGTCTCATTTAATACAGTTGGGATATGAAGTGTTCATATAGAATGTAGATAATTTAACGGTAAGTACCAAAGTCACAATTTGTCACTTGAAATACATCTTTTGTAGTAAAGGGTATTACCAAAAAGAAAGGCGGAACTCGTAGTTTGCTTATACCTATGGATGTATATGGTTATTTAAGTTTTGGACTGGGCGTATCTAGCTTAAGTGCAATGGGTTCACACGAATTCATACTCCTTTCTTTAAATCATGTATAATAATGTTATATTTTTTTTAAATTATTTAAATATGTGCGTGCATTCATGCTTAAAGAATCCTATAATGTAATAATTATTGGGTGCACCTGTACAAGTGAAAATCAATAAAATTTCAAAAAGAATATGATTCAAAGCTATAATATTAAAAGTACATTATATTTATGGTAAGAGACTAAAGTTAAATCTGTCAAAAATATAAATTCTAGATCTACCTCTTTATAATAGTGTACCTATTATCTTGAAATTCTAGATCCGTTTTTGATTTATAAGTGTATATTTTCATATGCTAGTACTTTCTATGCAGTGATCAGATATATTTTTTGTTTGTTTTATAACGTTGAAATTCATTCTGGTTTTCAGATACAATTATAGACTAAATGCTAAGGTATGTATTTATAAAAAAGAAACTCGTTTGATCAGTTTTTGTCGGGTTTGAAGAAAATCTCCTATACATTGTTCAGCCGGTTTCTTTGATGCCATTTTTTCCCGCAGTCTCAACGACTGTTCTAGACTCCTGCCTCGATTACATAAAAAAATTGTATAAAATGATAAACTATGATTTGGCCCATGGAGGATTGAAGCAAGTTATACCGTGTAAGAGCTTGGATTTTCCCTATTTCTTTTTAAAATCTTAAGAAAGTGTAACTTTGCCAAGTAAAAGAAATCATTTTTACCATTGCAGTGGAAAATATCTTTCTCGGGAGACATTTTTCATAATCTAAAGTAACTAAGTTATTTATTTTATTTTTGACAAGATAATTAACTAAAACTAAATTAATAATTACATGACCCCTCTCTCTGTATAAACTGTTACTATTTATTAGTCATTTCATTCTCATTTCTAAATTCCATCAAATCGCTTAAATTAAAAATAGATGGCGGATGTGTACTACAAGTATTATTCATGTATAATATATGTGTAAGTTATAACTGTATATAATCTGTGTATATCGGCTAAAGAAAGTATAAAATGAATTTGTCCGACTATTTAGGTAAAAAAAACTCCATTTTATTACTATTTATCATGATAAATTAATAAACATAGGCAATGAGTAAGTTTTCCTGGGGCGTGCATTCCCGTAGCTAATGTACATCTCTCAGGAACTACAGCCACTTGGATACTCATACCACGATCAAAGATGTTAGACTGAAAAAAGAAAACATCAATTGAAGATGAACCCGAAAAAATGTGCAATAGGGATCGGGCGGAGGCCTTAAATCAGAAAATTTACCAAGTCAAAGCAAGGGGTTGAAAAAGCACCACAAGGGACGGGAACGACGTCCTGACTATTTGTATCTATTTAGTGATCAGTCCGCTAGTTTCTTTGCTCCCACTCGGTCTTCCTTTTCTATTTTCTTCCAATAGTTCGACCTATCCAGAAAAATTGTCGGCGTCGTCGTACTGAGAAAGACACGATGTGTCTTCGTCAGTCGGGCTCAATAATTTAAGGAGCTTTTGCATTCGTATTCATTTTTTATGTAACGTTTTAATTTATATCAGTTTTATAAAAAAAATTAAATCCGTACCCGCTTTTGCATAGAAGAGGCTTTTGCATCCGTACCCACTTTTTGTGTCATGCTTTAACTTATACTCGTTTCATAGAAAAATTGCATCTGTACCCGCTTTTGCGCATAACTTCAGTATGTGGGGCTGAAGTAACAAAGGCAATCACGCAAAACTTCAACATTCTAGTAGACGGGCCTGAAGTAGCTTGCGAACTTCAGCATACGGGGCTGAAGTTCACCAGTTATAAAGACAAAAACTTCAGTATAAGGGGCTGAAGTGCTGAAGTTTTGTCTTTGTAACTGGGGAACTTCAGCATACGGGGCTGAAGTTCACCAGTTATAAAGACAAAACTTCAGCCCCGTATGCTGAAGTTTTTGTCTTTATAACTGGGGAACTTCAGCCCCATATGCTGAAGTTTTGTCTTTATAACTGGCGAACTTCAGTTTAGCTGGTGAACTTCAACTCAGCGAGGGAAAGGGAGCTGAAGTTATTTAAAAAGTGGGTACAAGTTAAAAAAAATTTTAAAAGCGGGTATAGGTTAAATGGGGGCGACAAAATAGGGTGCCCCGCGCAATTTTTACAATAATTTTATTGTCCACCTCCCATGTCATTTCATGAGTGTAGCCTAGCAGTTTGTTTCATTCTCGACCAAAATATCGCATTGAAAATACAATACGGTCTCGTAACAGTAGATGTAGGGGTGTCAATGGTTCGGCCTGGTCAATTATTTCATAAAATTTGTATCATATTAATTTTTCGGTTATTTTATTTTGTATAACTAAAATTTGATTTTTCAAAATCGTTCTAATCATATAAATTTCTCTTTCGTATCAGTATGGTTTTTCAATATGTTTTTAAAAAATTTATGTAAGAGTCGCTAGTAAAAGTTAAAATGCGATAAATATGTGCTTACATAGGACTTCGGAAAAACTCTCTAAACATTTACTATTTTAAAATTAATGATCAAAGAAACATAAAGGATATCCAGAATAAAGGTTCATCTCACTATTTATGGTAGCGTAAAACAAATGGAGCAAAGACAACAAAAATATAAATCATGAGAGTGGAAAATCAAGTTGGGACTCAAGAATAAAGCTTATTAGAAAATTAGTATACAATCAAAGAAATCAAAATCATACGAGAGGAAAGATACCTAATACCTCGTGATTTGCTACTGAAGATCGCTTGAATACCTAGTGGCTTGCTAGTCAAGATGTTGGAACTAATTTATTTTCGATAAGAGTAGTAAAACAGGTTTGGAAGTTGGGACTTTAGATATTAATTATTTGACCATATGTTTAGCCATTTACATAATCCCAAGACCTAAGAAAAAAACTTATGCTTTGTTAGTTTTAAACTTAGTATATAAAATATATTTTTCATATATAAATGTATTTGGTCCGGTTCAGTATTTTTTTGATTTATATACTATTAAAAACTTACCTTATTATTCGGTACAACTATAAGTTTACATAAAAACCTATGATTTTATTAAAAGAAACTTAATAATCGATTTGGCATGGTTCAGTTCGACCGATTTAGTTAGTTTTTAAAGATCCATTGACACTCCTAAAATAGATGGACTCTAGACTCTCAAAAGAAAAGATATATTGAGCTTCTCTAGAATATTTCTTTCTCTACAGAGGGATAAAATATTCATATCAATTTATCAACCTACTCCCTCCATCTCAATTTATATACTGTATACGGCTAAAATCGGAGATCCCGATTTTACGATCATTTCGACGCTCAAAAGGTTCGAAGGTTCAAAGTTTCGGCATCGAGGCAGTACACATCGAAGGTCCTCGACCTCGAGGCAGTATATATCGTAGATCCTCGGCATCGAGGGTGTATAATCGAAGGTTAACATGGAAATGCGAGAAATTCCCAAGGGGCACGTGGTTTAAGCTGACAAATTACACAAAATAGTACAAGCCTATACTGTGGCATTAAATGGCTATACCAGCGATATCTCTTTGCATTAATTACATATGTACTATGTTGGGATTCCCCCTCATATATAAGGGGGACCCTTGTCACTTTGTAAGATACATGATATTCAATACAAGAATAAGAATATTCCCTGCTCTCTAACAAAAATATTCTCTACAATTGCTTCATTAATTAATTGTTTCTCATTTATTGTGTTCTTGAATTATTCTTCATTTATTACTTGTTATTGATCATAAATAGGCCATTCTTAAGGCCTTCAACACTGTTATACTGTTATCGATAGCCCCTAGTCAAGCTTCTCAAGCTCGACCCCGAGGCCTTTCCGACCATCCTCGAGACTGGTCTCCCCGTTACCCGATTTGTGCTATCTCGTCTCCTTTTGCTCATATTTTATTTTTCTCACTTCATATTCAGCATCTACTGCATAATCAATTAGTATTAAAATAGATCACGTATTTTTAGAACCGCATAATCAAATATAATTGTATTTACCATTTTCAAGGTAAACGGTTTAGCGCTCACCGAGGGAATAAAAATAATAGTGATTGTTATAGCGCTAATTTTATAAAAACACAAGTTATTATTCACACTTTTTCTTGTCCAAGAATTTTCAATTTCAGGTCAGAAAATGTCTAACTCAGTAAATGCACATGAAAACAACGGTCCTGAGGACCACGGAGAGAATGGCGTAGCTACTTCAGGTGTTGGTGTGCCACCGTAAAACCCTGAGGGGGCACCAGTGCAAATTCCTGTCGATGAAGGTTCATGCAACGCTCAACACGTCGATGTGAGCTCTCATACAAACGGAAACGTTCGTGAAGGAGACCATCGTGAAGCACAGGGAGCCTCTGCTCAAAGGGAAAGGGAAGTTAGCCTTCATGTCATTTTTGAAATGTTGTAGGCACAACAGGTAGCTATTGCTCAGCTACAAATCCATCAGAGAACCCCAAGCACAACACCACCAGAAACGGCTCCTCGAGTCGAACAAGAACCGGAAAGATCGAGCAATAATGGGTCAGCAGCCGACCCCTCCATTATAAAGATGCTCGAAGACCTCGTAAAGAGGATTGAATCAGGCGAAAAGAAGATAGAAGCTAACGACAAAAAAATGGAGACCTACAACTCGAGGGTCGATCGGATCCCAGGCGCACCCCCGATTATGAAAGGTGTAGATTCAAAAAAGTTCGTGCAAAAGCCAATCTTTATCAAGTGCAGCTCCGATGCCTATCCCGAAGAAATTCAGAATGCCCAATCTCCTGAAGTACAGTGGAATCTCGGACCCCAATGAACACATCACTACCTACACTTGTGCTGTGAAAGGGAACGTTGAGAGACGAAGAAATTGAATCCGTTCTATTGAAAAATTCGGTGAAACGCTATCCAAAGGGTCCATGATGTAGTATCATAACCTGCCCCCGAACTCAATAGATTCATTTGACATGATGGCAGACTCCTTTGTAAAAGCACATGCCGGTGCCATCAAGGTCGCTACAAGGAAATCTGATGTTTTCAAAATCAAGGAAAGGGATAATGAGATGTTAAGAGAGTTCGTGTTCCGCTTTCAATTGGAATGAATGGAATTACCACCGGTCTCCGACAATTGGGCGGTACAATCCTTCCCTTAGGGCTTGAATGAGCGAAGCTCGATAGCTTCGAAACAGCTAAAGGAGAATTTAATCGAGTACCCCGCCATAGTTTGGGTGGATGTGCACAACATGTATCAGTCGAAGATCAGGGTCGAGGACGACCAATTGGAAACCCCCTCAGGCTCGGTGTATCCTTTCAGAGTCTTAGCAAAGGAATCGAGGCCTCCAAAGAGAGAGCCAAGGCTGAGCAAAGACATGTATCAACCGTATGTAGAAAATCGGAGGAATATCTTGAGACGTAACGTACCTTGGAGTGACCAAAGGATGGACCGAGGACAGAGTCCTCGGGGACTCTTGAACAAAGCAGGGTTTGACAGGCACACATAGCCGGTAGAGGCACCCCGTCTATCTGAGTACAACTTCAACATCGATGTTTCAGACATCGCATCGGCCATAAGTAAGATCAGGGATACCAGGTGGCCAAGACCCGTGCTATCAGATCCTTCGCAGAGGAACCCAACTTGATATTCACGACCGACGATTGTAGACAGCTTCGAGAAGAGGTGGCCCGACTAATCAGCAAAGGGCCCCTTCGAGAATTCCTCAGCGACCGAGCTAAAAACCAATTTCAGGAAAGAGAGGCAAACAAGAAAAATGAAACATAAGAACCACAACACGTCATCCACATGATTATTGGTGGAGTCGACGTCCCTTAGGGGCCCATTTTTAAGCAAACAAAAGTATCCATCACCAGGGAAAATCAAACTCGGAGCTACATACCTGAAGACGCCCTTTCATTCAGCGAAGAGGACATTGAGACCTTGTCTCAACCCCATAATGTCGCATTGGTAATTTCTTTTCTTTTCAATAAATTTCAAATTAAACGTGTGCTCGTGGATCCAAGTAGCTCGGCCAACATAATTCGGTCGAGGGTGGTAGAGAAAATCGGGTTGCTCGACCAAATCATACTCGCCTCTTGAGTCCTCAACGGATTCAACATGGAAAGCGAGGCAACGAAAGGGGAAATCATCCTCCCAGTCAACGTGGCCGGCACAATTCAGGATACCAAATTTCATGTCATGGGAGGGGACATGAGGTACAATGCATTGCTTGGAAGGCCATGGATTCACACTATGAGGGCGGTGCTGTCAACCCTTCATCAAATAATGAAGTTTCCTACGAAATATGGAATAGAAACAGTATACGGAGAGCAGCACGCAGCGAAAGAAATGTTCGCAGTGCATGATGTGGCACCGACACCTTCTACATCGAAGGAGCCAAAAAAAAGCAAACAGCCAAGTAATAATAACAAACTACTTCCTCGTAGGAATGAACAAAGGACCGTTCCGCGACCTCGGAACAAGTAACCAAAACATATCAAGGCTCGAGCGCCATCGCAGCTAAGGTACAACCCTCTCCCTTTTTCTTGCACACTTTACGCTAACCTGCGTGCAGGTGTTCGATTGAAAGGAGTCGAAGCACCCCCCACCTAGAAGGCCTGAGGTTTTAAATCATGCGTTGCGCTTTTTTCCCCTCACGTTGGATTTTATCCCAAAAGGGTTTTACCGGCGAGGTTTTTAACGAGGCAACATTCATATGCTACCTAAGGAGAACTCACCAAGTATTCAAGGCTTCTCTTCTATCAACCCCGAATACTGAGGGCATCCCCCTAGGAAATCACAGAAATATACCAAAGAGGGTCTCGATAGGAGAATGATGTATCAGACCAAACGATCGAATGAACCGTGTCCGCATAGAATAATCGAACCCTCGATGGTAAAAACATGTATGCTTGTACCGAGTAATCAGAGAAGTACCTTCTATAATTTTCGCACATCAAATAAGTTTGCTATTTTCGCAAAAGACAGCCCCAGGGCTAAAAAATTTATCAAGCACTCAGGAACTGTCCTTGACAGTCGCTCCATCGATTCATCAAACTCGAAGCCGTAAGACCTCAAGGCCGGCAACTTCAAGCTCATATGTCCTCCTCGAGGCAGTTTCAACTCCGACTCGGGGACTATCCTCGACAATCGGCTCATCAAGTCATCTAACTCGAAGCCGTAAGAACTCAGGCCCGGCAACTTCAAACTCATAAGCCCTCCATGAGGCAACATCAAAACTGTAAGACCTCAAGATAGGCATATACAAATTTGTAACACCTTAAAAAAGGCATAACCCCCATATCAAAGTCAAGGCTATATATCGAACTTGTAAGACCCAAAAGGCATACCCTCGATATAGACGCCATGGCTATCTCACTCAGGGACCTCCCTCGGCACCCACGGGACCGCTGAAAAAGGGAAAAAGAAACACTCTTATAAATCAGATATATTTGTAGAAGACACTAAGGTACGACATGGAACTTACGTTTGAAGTTCCATTTTTCGGGAAATGACAGGAAATCTGTGGGAATGATATCGACGGTCCTCACTCGAACAAACTGACTCATCCATCTTCCATTTCGGTCCTCATCATCACTGGCAATGAAAGGCTTGGTGGACCGGCCTCGTAATGCAATCAGCCCTCGACAATGCTGAGGCTGATACAATCTAATAAGGTGGCTGAGGGTAAATTCGAGCTCATCCTTTTTGGTAAAATACCTCATCATCAACACTATCCGCCAAAAGGACGGATAAATCTGTGTCAGGGTGACTCGGTACCTTTTGCAGAATTCGAGTACAAGTTGGTCGGGGGGCCCTAATGTAAACGGGTACGTATACACGGTCAAGAATACCTCTACATAAGTCATGACGTTCTCTTCTCGAGAGGGTATCTGCAACATCACATTTCCCCCAGCCACAGTCTCTCCTCACGGCCTCGAGGTGGTTTTCTTCTATCGATCGAACAAACCTCGAAGCATGCTCTCGATGGCCCGGGGAATCGAAGGGTTTCTCTAAAGCAAAGTCTTTCCTCGGAGCAAAGCAGTACGAGGTCATCTCACCGTACACCGGCAGTGTATCACCGGCCAGGCTAGGATCAGAGGAAGAATTTCCCTCTTCTTGGTGAACAAATTCGGGCACGGCAGCCATAACTACTCAAGCAAAGATAAATAGGAAGGAATGAAAATAGTTTTCGCAAAAATGGGAAAGGGATGAGAAAGTTGAAAGGAAAGATAAGTTTTCAAAAAATGCAAGAGTTAGAATGAAGAAGAAGCAAGAACATATATAGAGCGGAAGATGGCCAACCAACTACTTTGAAGGCCATTCAATTTCTGATAGTTATCATAACATTTGGGGAAGTGTACCGGTAGGGCCACCTCGGTCACTTCACGGTCATGTCACATAAATGATACCGTCATGGGGCATTCGAAGGATCAAAGATCGCATGCCGGCCCAACCTCGAGAAGGTGTCCGATCTCGAGGGGATCTACTATTGCAAGTGCGAGTTCCGAGGAAGCTAAGAATCAAAGCATAAAAGTCAAAAGTTGCGTGAACGTTACTGGACAAAGTTTGTGATATGCGACAAAAGATATTCTATTTCCAAAAAATATATTTACAGAGGTGTTATTTACAAAAAATTCCCCTGAAGGGTCCCATATACAGAAAAAGGAAAAAACAAAAGAGGAGGAAAATCTACTCTTCGCTTTCGCTGCTGCCCGAGCCGCTTTTGGAGCCCTCATCCGATGTGCTCGGCATTGCCAATTTTTCCTCCAGGGCTCTGGCCTCTTCGATCTCGGCAGAGAGATTGACACCCTTGTCGCTCACTTCATCGAGGGCTTGCCTCCTGGCTTGTGCATGGGCATGAGCAACTTCCCGAGCCAGCTTCTGCTCAGCCTTCTCGGATATCTCCCTAGCCCGATCATTCGCAACAACAACATCCCTCTTGTATGAGGAGACATACGCATTGGCCTCAGACTTGGCCGTAGACAATGCATCAGCCTCCTCCTGAGTACTTCGGAGAAGATCTTGAACCGAGGATAGCTTCCCCCGAAGCACCTCCCTCTCCGAAGCCGCGATGTCGCTCAGCCGAGCCAGCTCTAGGATTTCGGTGTCCTTGGCTGCAACTTCCTCTCGAAGCCGCTCCACCAGGGCGTCCTTCTGCATAATATAAAAAGCAAAAAGTAATTCAATCAACACCAAGCATTAAAACTAAAGATAAGAATGTGGGTACCGACATACCTGCTCGGAGAAGTCGCCCTCTCCCGAAGTGCTCTCTCCGAGCTTGCCCGAAGGTTGGTCAATTCCTCTTCATTTCAAGCGCACAAAGCCTCCAGCTTGACCGACTCCGCCATAAGCTTCTCAAGATACTTTCCACGATGAGTCAACTCATCTTGCATCTTGGAGAAGGCTTGGTCATATAACTTCTTGAACTGCAAATAGAGAAGGGAAATCAGAAAACAAGAATAGAAAATCAGAGAATAGCATATTGTTTCTCAAATGTCACCTGCTTTTGGAGCCTCTCGGCTTCCTCGAGAGCAACTGGGGCATCAAAATAGGTCTCCTTATCTACCCCCTCGAAGTAATCTTTAAATGCGTCATCCTCTCCACGAGAGGTCTCTAGACCAGGAGCACCCCTAACTTGAGCATCACGTATCTTCCCCGGAGAAAATGACGGGCCCAAATGAAGCCCATCACCAATATCAGCCTCTATCGAGGCTTCTTCCCGACCTCGAAAAGCTCTAGTAGAAAGCCCTCTGAGCTCTTCAATACGTACTGTGCCATGTTCGATGATCGTCTCAGGGACTGCGTCCAAACCTTCCCTGAGGGTCTCCTCTTCAAACAACGGGTCCGCATTGGTCGCCTCTAACTCAGCAGAGCCTCAACGCTTCCTTTTGCCCTTTGTACCAAAGGGCATGCATCATCACTCTCCTCCTCGGCCCGCAGGCTCTCAGCAGCTATCGAAGACAAGATCGTGGCATCAGTCTTAGGGTTTCGAGCCTTTGGCCTTTTTGATTTTGGGGACTCCGTCGAGGCCTCTTTCTTCCTTTTCTTATCTTTGGTGGTCTTTGGGGCCTCTTTCTCACCAGGTGGTGGTGGCCTCATCAACACGCCTTCACCAAGGCATGCACAAACATATTATGTCAAAAAACATCACCATCAAAAGTTCTTGTGAAGAATGTAAAAGCAATAGAAACAAAAGCATACCATGGTTCTTAGCCTGCCATTATGTTTTGGCCAGCTCACGCCATACGCGTTTGCTGTATGGGAAAGCAGAGTGTAAACGTTTGATCCACCCCGGAAGGTCCTGAACCGTGCCGGGAAACCAAACAGTGGCTGCACAATTAAAAGAAAATTAGTCGAAAGGGAAAGTGACAGCAAGGCATGCTCAATTCAGGGGTACTTACGTTTCATATTCCACTCTTTCGGGAATGGCATTCTGTCAGCGGGATGATGCTCGAGGTTCTGATTCTAACGAATCGTCTCATCCATCCCCGATATCTATCCTCGTCGATGCAGGCAAGAAACGCCTTGGTGGATCGACGGTGCAGTTTAATAAGACCCGCGCGGAAGAGTCGAGGGTTGTACAGTCTAACCAAATGGTCAAGGGTGAAAGTCATTCCCTCAACCATACTGGTGATATGTCAAAACATATATACAATCCTCCAATAAGAAGGATAGATCTGACCGAGTGTCACTCGGTATTGGTGGAAAAAAATCAAGAATCACCAGGTCAATCGGTGGGGAAGAAGAATCTACGGGGCCTAAGGTGAAGGGGTATGTATATACACTGAGAAATCCAACCTTGTGCGTGACTATGCTTTCGTCAGCTGTAGGGATCTCTGCTCGAGCCGCCTCCCCCCAGCGGCAGTCAAGTTTTACCCTCTCTATATCCGATACTACGCTTATGTATCAGGACATGGGCTCGCATCGTCCCGGTGTAGAAGGGGGGTTTTTCTATTGTAAAGTCAGATATGGTGTCGAAGGGGCCGGGGATGCATTGCTCGATGGTAGGAGGGATTTTTGACTTGCCCTTAGACGGGCGTGATGAAGAAGCAGCTCCCTCCTTTTGTGAAACCGTTTTAAAGGTCCTCGACCTCGAGGCAGTACATATCGTAGATCCTCGGCATCGAGGCTGAATAAATCGAAGGTTAACATGGAAAAATGGAAAATTTCCAAGGGGCACGTGGTTAAAGCTGACAAATTACACAACATAGTACAAGCCCGTACCGTGGCATTAAATGACTGTACCAACCATATATCTTTGCATTAATTATATATATACTATGTTGGGATTTCCGCTCATATATAAAGGGGACCCTTGTCACTTTGTAAGACACATTATATTCAATACAAGAACAAGAATATCCCCTGCTCTCTAACAAAAACATTCTCTACAATTGCTTCATTAATTTATTGCTTCTCATTTATTGTTTTCTTGAATTATTCTTCAGTTATTACTTGTTATTGATCATAAATAGGCCATTCTTAAGGCCTTCAACACTGTTATACTGTTATCGATAGCCCCTAGTCAAGCTTCTAAAGCTCGACCCCGAGGCCTTTCCGACCATCCTCGAGACTGGTCTCCCCATTACTCGGTTTGCGCAATCTCGTCCCCTTTTGGTCTTATTTCATTTTTCTCACTTCATATTCAACATCTACTGCATAATCAATCAGTATTAAAATAGATCACGTATTTTTAGAACCGCATAATCAAATATAATTGTAATTACCATTTTTAAGATAAACATATACCAATGTTCAAATTTCAAGAGTCAAACGAATTATTCTTTAACTGTAATTTTTTCATGTGTCTTTTAAATATTTTACATTATTAATTATTATTATGCATTATAGTTTTTTTTATGTAATTTTAAATATGTTATTTATATTTTGAAAATTTAAAAGTTCTACCTCCAAAGACACGGTCAAAATTAAATTGTTTAAATCGCGAAAAGTAAAAACAATCACGTGATTTGAGATACGCTGTTCGCGTACGGTATTGTTGCCTTTGCCCTTCAAAGCACTGCCAACTTGTTAAGACGGTCTTTGTCTTTACTCATTCAAATATGAACGACCACTGCAATACTAGTCTCTATATAACAACTAGGGGTGGCAAATGAATGGGTTGGATATAAACAGATCGAAATATATAATATAAAAACAGATAAATTATTCGATCTAACCTATATTTAATACGGATAAAAAATAAATTAACCGATAAATAATATAAATATTCATATTATCCATGACTTCTTGAATATGATCACTTTTGTAAGAATTCCTAGTCTTCCATTATAAGTTGGCTAAGAAAGAGGCAAAACTAGCAATAATTACGGCGGGAAAAAATGCAGCTTTTAGTCGTTTGTATGAGGAACACGAGGGCCGAGGTGGGGATAAAAGGTTGTCAGGTTAGCCAATGGCGCGAGAAAAAAAGGTGCGTGACTTGGACCAAGTGAAGTGCATCAAGGACGAAGAAGGTAGAGTTTTGTCAGCTGAGAGGCTTGTCTGTCGGAGATGTCAGACCTACTTCCATAGTCTCTTGAATGAGAAGGTGGGCAGGAGCATTGTTCAGGGTGATTTGGAACTCTCCGGGTGTCGTTGTGACTTTAGGTATTGTAGGCCGATTAGAGTTGATGAAGTTGAGGGGGCTATGCGTAAGATGACTAGTGGCAAAGCGACCGGACCGGATGAACTTCCAGTGGAATTTTGAAAGAGTGCGGGCAAGACATGCTTGGAGTGGCTCACTATGTTATTTAATGTCATTTTTAAAACGAAGAAGATGACCAAAGAGTGGAGGTGGAGCACTATGATTCCTGTATACTAGAACAAGGGTGATATCCAAAATTACAATAACTATCGGGGTATCAAGCTGCTTAGCCATACCATGTAAGTCTGGGAGAGAGTGGTAGAGCTAAGGGTGAGGAAGAAGGTGTCTGTTTCGAGAACCACTTTGGATTTATGCTGGGGCGTTCGACTATAGAAGCCATCCACCTTGTTAGGAGATTGATGGAGCAATATAGGGAGAGAAAGAAAAACTAGCATATGGTGTTCATCGACTTAGGAAAAGGCGTATGATAAAGTTCTGAGGGAGGTTTTGTGGAGATGTTTGGAGGCTAGTGGTGTACCTGTTGCCTATGTTACGTTGATTAAGGACATGTATGCTGGAGTAAAGACCAGGGTGAGGATGATAGGTGGGGACTCAGGCCATTATCCGGTTATAATAGGGTTGCATCAGGGGTTGGCACTTAGCCCTTTTTTATTTGCTCTGATGATGGACGTACTGGCACGCCACATCCAAGGGGAGGTGCTGTGGTGCATGCTATTTGCAGATGATATTGTATTGATTGGAGAGATGCAAGACGATGTGAACACGCAATTAGAGGTATGGAGATAGACCCTGAAATCTAAAGGTTTTAAGTTGAGCAGGACCAAGACAAAATACTTAAAGTGTAAGTTCAGTGGCGAGACTCAAGGGGGGAAGGGGAGGTGAGGCTGGACCCAAAGGTCATCCCTAGGAGAGGGAGTTTTAAATACCTTGGGTCTATTATTCAGGGGGATGGGGAGATTGATGAAAGTCACACATCATATTGGAGCGGGATGGATGAAACAGAGACCCCCTTACGGTGTTTTATGTGCCAAGAAGGTGCCACCGAAATTTAAGAGTAAGTTTTAGAGAGTGGTGGTCAGACCAACATTGTTGTATGTGGCTGAGTCTGTGTTAGTCAAAATCGCTCAGGTCCAGAAGATGAAGGTAGCAGATATGAGAATGTTGAGATGAATGTACAGGCACACCAGGTTAGATAGGATCAGAAATGAGGTCATTCACGACAAGGTGGGTGTGGCTCCTATTGAGAACAAGATACGGGAAGCACGACTTAGGTGGTTTGGTCATGTGAGGAGGAGGAGCACAAACGCCCCGGTGATGAGGTGTGAGAGGTCGACATTGGAGGGCCTACGGAGAGGTAGAGGTAGGCCAAAGAAAAGGTGGAGAGAGGTGATTAGGTAAGACATGACGCAGTTTCAGCTGACCGAGGACATGATCCTTGATAGGTATGTATGGATGCCAAAACTTAGGGTAGTAGAGTAGGTAGTCTAGAGTGTTCATAACAGTAGTATTGACACACAGTCTCGCTTTCTATGGGCAGTATGTTTTTATGACTAACCGTTGTTTTCTTTCATTGTGGATTGCCTTGTTACCTTGTTATTTTTATTATATTTTTATATGACTTTTTGGTAGTGTCCTTTCTTGTCTATATTTTCATAATGTGGTACTTATGCATTCCTGAGCCGAGAGTTTATTGGAAACAACCTCTCTATCCTCACAAGGTAGGAGTGAAGTCTGCGTACACACTACTCTCCCCGTACCCCACAGTGTGGGAAAAGACTGAGTATGTTGTTGTTTCTAGTCTTCCAAACTTGAGAACCTCCAATTTAAGTCTTTGCACATGCGAAAGTTAAACCAATTGGTTATCTATATTTGACCCAATTTTTAAAAATTCATTATCCAAAATAACCCAATTTTTAAAAAGTTTATTATCCAACCTATGTTAAGTGAATAATATGGATGAATAACTATTTATTTATCCATTTTACCACCACAATATACAACCATAAACCTTACAAAGGGAAAGGAAGCACGCGAGCAGCCAACTAAATAATTCTACTAGACAATCAGAAGAATTATACAAAGTGTTATTCCGTCATAGTGCAAGATCTTCAAATGAAGTGCCATAAACGCTGTTTCCATCTCTATTTTCTGGTGGAACATAGAGATCTGTTCAATTCAATGACAATTACACTGATGTTATCTCCACTACCGCGAGCAATTGCTAATTCTGCAAGGAAGGAAGCTGCCTGTGCGGCAAGACTTTCTTTCTTGACTTCACTTGTCTGCTCATCTATCTGGTTACTGTGGGATTTTCTTTGTTGGGAGCACCTCTTCATTTGACCATTCAAACATCTTCTTGTAATGTCACATGCAACATCGTTTGGAATGACATCCCATAGTCCATCACTTGCAAGTATTAAGAACTCATCTGCATCACTCCTTTTGCTCACCTTCACTTCAGGATCTGGTATCACATATGGTTTTAGGTAGGTATCACCTGCATCAATTTAAGGTATTATAACTTATGGATCAGAGGCATGTAAATTTGATAAATTCAACCTTTAAGGTTCTTAGCACTCCTACTTTTAAAATTGTCTGTTCGTATCCAACTTTTATTGAAATTTTAGTGAACTTTTTTGTATATATATATATATTTATATTTCATGTATTCTATGTTGAAAATATTGGGTTTAGAGGAACCCGTTAATCAGTTGCTCCATATAGTCACGAATCCAAATGCTTTGGTGGTTGAATTTTCCATCACAAGGAATAATGATCTGATATATCATCTATTTTCCCTGGAGGCTTTGACAGAAATCAGAATAAAGGAAAGAGTTGCAAGAGCAACGACCTCTGTGCATTTCACTAGTAAAGATAGATTGATCTTTTATTTTTATTTTTTTTTGGGGGGTGGGGGGCTCGTCATTTGAGAAACTTAAATATGCTATAAAATTATTAAAGCTGATATATGTGGAAATAAGCTTAGCATTCCACGTACCTATGGATCTTGAAGTAGCAAGAACTCCTAAGACTCGATATCCATTCCAATTTATAACTTTCCCACCCGATTTTTCAATTCTATCCAGCTCATCAGGTCTGTTAGGCTGCGGCATACAGAAAGTGAGTCAACAAAACCACCCATAAATAAAAAAGAATTCACTTCAAAATTAAATCTACCTAGCTAGCAAATTACAAATTTAAATAGTGTCCAGTAAGTTGGGTATCAACTTAAGTTAATTGAGCCCTATCGTGACTCATTGTTCGTTTAATAATACGAAGAACAACCAATAATATTGTATACCTTTGGCCTGTTAAGATCATAGTAATAATAATGTAGAAAGTTTTAGTGGCAGATTTTACTTGTACCTTGTATTGTGAATTGTAGAGTAGTACTTTGTAAGTAGTGAGTCAGGTCAGGTAACAAGAGGTTAGTTAACAAGAGTTAGTAGTTAAAGGTTAATTATGGTTAGGTGTTATGGTTAGTCATTAGGTGGATGCATATAACTTGACAACTAAGTAAGATTCATTTCTTCCAATTTTATTTCTCTCTCTACAACTTCTTCTTATCGTCTCTCTCGACTGAGTGTCTCTCACAACTCACTCAATCCTTCCAACATGGTATCAGAGCAACCGATCAGGGGTCCTTTGAGCTGAAACACCACGAGTTTGAGCAATCGCAGTGCATAGTGAGTTGAATTTCGTTGAAAATTGTGCAATTTCTGAAAAAATTTCGGAGTAATTGAGATCATAGAAACACTAATTTTTTGTCATCGTCAAATCTGCAATTTTTCTTGTTGATTTATCATACAGGACACTTCAACAACTGAAGAGCATGTTATTGTCGGCTCGATTGAGAAATTATGAGAAATCACCGACATTCATCCTAGAAATCCACTTCATTTGCATCCATCGAATACAACAGGTAGCGTCTTAATTCCTCAGCAGCTAACTGGATTTGAAAACTATATTGCCTGGAGTAATTCAGTGAGAGTTGCATTGCTGGCTAAAAATAAGTTAGGGTTTATAGATGGAAATTGTCGCCGGAAAATGTATAAGGATGATTTGATACATGAATGAGATAGATGTAATGCGTTTGTTTTGTCATGGATTACCAATTTCGTGTCAAAAGAGCTAGCAAATGGCCTTATGTACTCTTCTAATACACATAAGGTATGGATGGACTTGAAAGAGCTCTTTGCAAAAGAAATTTCACACGAGTGTATCAATTGCATCATGAAATCTATACTATGACTCAAGGCACTTCCTCTGTATCTGAGTATTTTTCTAGGCTGCGTAATGTCTGACGAATGCCTCTCTTTAGTTCCTCCAGGCTGACGAATGCCTCTCTTTAGTTCCTCCACCGGGTGGTGACAGGGCATATGAAGAACATATGGAACAACAAACGCTTATGCAATTTTTGAGGGGTCTAAATAAGACATACTCCCAATCACAAAGTCAAATTCTGTTAACAGTGCCCAGTCCATCCCTAAACCAGACTTACAACATGATAATGCAAGACGACAGTCAATGGCTACAGTGCAATATGATTTCATAGTGTGCTCAACCATTACAACAACTGGATATAAATGACTCAACAATATCGGTATCCGCATAAGGAAATAGATTCAAGAAGAATACTAGTCTCTATTGTGACTATTGCAACATGAAAGGACACAAGAGAGAGAATTGCTATAAATTGGTCGGATATCCACAAAATTCCAAGTTCAACAGAAGGAAGTCCTTTGACAAAGTACAGAATCATGGGCCTAATCAACTTTTTGGGAACAACTTTGGGAATACCAGGGGTCATATGGCAAACAACGCCAATCTGACAGAGTGCAACATCTACTATGCATGTGCCATGTACTATCAGAGTTTCTCCAACAATGCCTTTCCCAGTCTTCACTCCTGAGCAGTACCAGGAGATCTTGAACTTGATCATTAAGGAACCACCTTCTCAAGAAGCTGCAGCCAACATGGCAGGTATACCTAGTTATCTCCCTGATATTTTTTCTGCTATTGCAACTACCACTTATCCATGGGTGATTGACATCGGATCCACGAATCACATGGTCTCATGCTTGCATAATTTACTTAACCCATCACTCGTGCCTCCCAACTCTAGCAGAATCCATTTACCTAATGGTCATACCACCTCAGTCCCTCACATTTGTAATGTTCCGTTGTTTGATAATCAGTTACACAATATTCTTTATGTCCCTAATTTCAAATACAATCTTTTATTCATTTCCAAGTTAAAAAAAGAATTGCAGTGCTGTGCAACTTTTTATCCTGACTTTTGTGTATTTCAGGACCTTTGCAATGGCAAGATGAAGGTATTGGTGAGGAGAAGGATGGTCTCTACCTACTTCAACCTATCAAGCAACCATCACCTGCCAAAGCATCTTCCTTTTCAGTCTCTCAGCCTTTATTTTCAACTGCACCTAACTCTCAACAATGTACCTCATCCAATCCTCCTGATTCTTGTTCTATTTGGCATCTTACAAAAAATTTCTTCTTTGAAGGGTCATTTGTATAATAAAGGATCTTTTGTCTTGTACTATCTGTCCTTTAGCGAGGCAGACTAGATCCCCTTTCCCCATTAGTACTAAGAAAACTATATCACCTTTTGACCTTGTACATATGGATGTTTGGGGTCCATATAGAAAAAGTACTTACAATGGTCATAGTCTCATAGATTCTTTCTCACCATTGTGGATGATTACTCTAGGATGACTTGGATTTATCTGATGAGAATGAACATTTATGTGGTTGTTTGATCAGGGTTTTTCTTACTTTAGTTAAAACTCAATTTTCAGCTTCTATTAAAGTCATCCGGTCAGATAATGATCTAGAGTTTTTCAATTCTCAATGTTCAAGTCTATTCACATCTCTTGCTATAATTCATCAAAGTTCTTGTGTCTATACATTTATTGTGTCTATACTCCGCAACAAAATGGAGTGGTTGAATGCAAGCATAGGCATTTTCTTGAGATGGCTAGAGCTCTTCGATTTCAAGCTCATGCGCCTTTAAAATTCTGGGGTGACTGCATTTTGACTGCAACTTTCTTAATTAACAGACTGCCTTCTTCAGTTCTTTCTAGTAAGTCCCTTTATGAACTCTTTCATGGTGTTCCACCTTACTTTCACCACCTTAAGGTTTTTGGTTGTATTTGCTATGCCACTAAACCAAATTTCTCAGATAAGTTCTCCTCTAAGGTGATTCGTGTTGTTTTCATAGGCTACCCAAACACCAAGAAAGGCTATAAGTTGTATAGTATTTCCACTAGCACCTTTTTTATTAGTAGGGATGTCTCTTTTAATGAGTCCATTTTCCCCTTTCAAATTCCCTAAATCCACATTCCTGGAGCCTCAGATTCCATCCTGGGGAAATCCACTTTCTCCAAGTTTAACTCTTTCCTCATATGATACTTTCCCTGCTCACCCTGTTTCTCCTTTTATTAGTCTAATCAGTTCCGACTATCCTTCATTAGAGTGCTCTGCTAGGGGTTTCTCTTCTTCTCTTGTAGTTTCGTTTCCTTCTCCCCCTTCTTTTTCTCCTGTATCTGATGCTCCTCTTAGAGATGTCATCTAAGGAATCCAAACCTCCTATCTGGATTATTGATTATGTGCATTGCTCCACTACACCATATCATGTCTCTGCTTCCCTATCCTCTTCTTCTT
Organism: Nicotiana knightiana; assembly: GCA_005239525.1. Taxonomy (NCBI): domain Eukaryota; kingdom Viridiplantae; phylum Streptophyta; class Magnoliopsida; order Solanales; family Solanaceae; genus Nicotiana; species Nicotiana knightiana. Next base: position 30,231 of record ML380486.1, on the reverse strand, counting down.
ATAAAGTCTATGTGTCAGCCTTTTCTTCTGTCATTGAACCTGCTTCTTTTAACCAAGCCCTTCAAGATGAACATTGGATTCAACCTATGGGACTTAAGATTCAGGCTTTCTCTGACAATCAAACTTGGGAGGTTGTAAACTTGCCTGCAGGAAAGAAGCCCATTGGTTGTAAATAGGTTTACAAAGTGAAGTATAGGGCTGGTGGTAGTGTGGAGAGATATAACATTAGGCTTGTAGTCAAGGGATTTACTTAAATGGAAGGCCTGGATTACCATGATACCTTCTCTCAAGTGGTGAAAATGGTCACAGTGAGATATGTCATTGCCCTGGCTGCTCAATAGGCTTGGCCTCCTTTTCAGATGGATGTCTATAACGCATTCCTTCAAGGTGATTTAGTTGAGGAAGTTTATATGATATTTCCTCAGGGATACACCAGGGGGAGATTAAGGTGTGTAGGCTACTCAAATCCCTATATGGGATCAAACAAGCAAGCAGACAGTGGAATCTGAAGCCAACCACAAGCTTAACCAATTCTGGCTATGTCCAAAGCAAGCTGGACTACTCTCTGTTCACTAAAAGGCACAATGGGGACATTGTTGTAATTTTGGTGTATGTTGATGACTTGCTAATCATAGGTAGAAATGCCACACTGATTAAAGAGGCCAAGGACATTTTGAATCACAACTTCAAAATGAAGGATTTAGGAAAACTGAGATTTTTCCTGGGAATTGAGTTTGCCAGATCGGATAAAGGTATACTCATGAACCAAAGGAATACGCATTGGAATTAATTTCAGAATGTGGTCTCGGAGGATCTAAACCAGTCACAACACATTTGGAACAAAATCAAAAGCTAACAAGTCAAAAGTATGACCAACAGTTTGATATCACTATGGACAAGGAACTAGAAGATAGAGGAGTATATTAGAGGCTGATAGGAAGATTGCTTTACCTGGCCAATACAAGACCAGGCATCTCATTCGCTATTCAACATTTAAGTCAATTTATGCATGCACCCAAAGGAATCCCATTATAAAGCAGCACTACGAGTGGTAAGATACATCAAAGATAAACTTGGAATAAGCCTGTTAATGAGAAGCACATCATTTGACAAGGTGACAGCTTTTTGCGATGCAGAATGGGCATCCTGTATACTTTCCATGAAGTCAGTTACCAGATAATGCATCAGGTTGGGGAACTCTTTGATTTCCTGGAAATCAAAAGAACATAACACTGTCTCAAGAAGCTCAGCAGAAGCTGAATACATGAGTATGGCTACTACTGTCCTATAAGAAGTCTGGGTGCATGGTCTGTTACAAGAACTAGGAGCACAAGTTGAACTACCAATGGAATTATATTGTGATAGTAAAACGACTCTACAAATAGCCTCAAACCCCATGTATCATGAGCGAACAAAACATATAGAGATTGAGTGTCATTTCATTAGAGAAAGGCTACATCAAGGACTAATCAAAACGGTGCATGTGCCAGGCAAGGAGCAGGTCGCAACATTCTAACCAAGGCTTTGGAAAAACAATTACACTATGAAATGTTATGCAAGTTGGCGATGATCGATGTCTTTCATCACCCAACTTGAGCGGGAGTGTAGCAAGTATCAGTGACAGATTTTACTTGTACCTTGTACAATGAATTGTAGAGTAGTACATTGTAAGTAGTGAGTCAGGTTTAGTTAACTAGAGTTAGTAGTTAATTGTTAATTAAGGTTAGGTGTTATGGTTAGTCATCAGGTGGATGTATATAACTATGTGTACAGTGAATGACTGCTAAGTAAGATTCCTTTCTTCCAATTTTATTTCTCTCTCGACATCACCTCTCTCAATCCTTCCAACAAATACTTAATAGGTGAAAATGCAAAGAAAATCGAGATTAACGTGTCCAATAAACCTGATGAAATAAAGCAAGAAAATTCTTCCGGTCACCTCATTCTTCGGCTTCTACTCATAGCAATAGAATGCCCCCAACTCTACATGAGGATAATCCATTTATTCATCAACTGGCGTGTATGTTCTAGAGTTGCAGCAAGGAATATACACTTGTCAAATTGTCGTATCTAAGGTTATTATTAATAAAAGGTATGTGTCGTTAGGACTCGCGAGAGACCATATCCCCAGAAATTACAATGACAAGAAAAAAAATAAAAAAATAAATCAGCTTTGGTGTTTCATCAATTGGGCTAAAACTTTCGGCTATATTCCGAACCAAATCTACAAAAAAAAATATTAGAAGAGAGAAAATTGTAATAGCGTGAACCACGCTAAATGTTAGTACCTCCTTTCCTTCCGCAGTCTATTTTTTTCCTTTGTTCTTTGTAACCCCATATTCCTCACGTTAGTTACCATCTTTGTGTACAGTGGCGGAGCAACATGTACAAAGGAGTGTCACGCCGGAAAATCACTGTATAATTCGATAATTTTTTTTAAAAATCTGTATATATATATATTATATAATGACACTCTTGACTTCTTGGTGAGTTTAGTTCTTTCCTATTTTGATCCGCTTGATAAAAATTCTGGCTTGTGTGGCGTGACTAAACCAATTCCGTTTGTTAATGTTACCCCCTTTATTTTCCATTAAAAAGAAAGATCACAAAAAAGTAGTACAGTAGATATACGAAAATCCGTCAAAAGTAACATAGTGATGACGAAAGAACCAAGCACCCAAATAAAGACTAGGATTTAACGAACTTAGAAAATATTGTAGGAAGTGATTTTTTAGTAAAATGAGGTAATTCTAAGGATAGAGTTATTCCAAATAGTTAAGGCGTGGAAATAAATTGAAGAGTCCAAAAGTTTAATTAGATACCTTATGGTCAATAGACAAAGGCAGTGTAACTCCACCACGTGAAAGCACAGCTCTTGAATCCCCACAATTGGCAACAATCACTTCTTCCTCTGACACCATAGCTACCACAGCTGTTGATCCCATTGTCGCCATTTCTGCCCCTTTCTTCTCCACCTCGTGGTCCATTTTAACAAAACTCTCCCTCATCACTTTCTCCCAATCAACACTCTCATCATCTTCTTCTTCCTTCACGACTTCCTCTATCACTAAACGGTGCAGCCATTCACGGCATGCGTGCGCTGCACGTGACCCTCCATGCCCATCGTAAACTCCGAAAAAATCATACTTTCTATTCCCTTTACTCAACAACCCCGGCTTCACAGTCACTGCATCTTCCATTTCTCGTCTTCGACCGATCAACGATATCAACCCATGTGACCCGCACGTGACACGTTGCAAGCTCTCTCTTACTGTTTTCACTTCACCGGAAGTAGTAGTCCCCAGTTGAACTTGATCAACAGTAATTACACCATCAGTTACGCTATTACTTTCAGGTTTTTTCCGCTTATAATACCTGTGATCAGCGGCATAAACATGAAACTTTTCCGACAACTTTTTCAATCGACCTACATTCAATCTCTTTTGGCGACCGAATTTTGGATATTTCTCGTTAAGATCTACTTTTGCTATTCCACCGGACTCCATTAACGTCGTTAGCCGGCAACCTATTTCGGATGCCGGCGACGGTTCTATAAAGTTATCATCAATCATTATGTGAAGACTGCTAACTGCATTACGAAGATTATGGTAGATATTTGCATAATCAATTAGGTCCAAAAACAAAAGATGGAGTGTTGAATATAAAACAACTCTTTGGGACCACGATAAGTAGTAACCGTCGGATAATGAATATGATGATCGATTGTTGCCACGTGAAGTTGAAAAGCGGCCGCTTTAGTTTAAAGGACCAGAACACAATGATGAGTCGGACGAGGCTACCTATACACGTGGGTGGTTCGGATGAAGGAAGAGGGAATAGGTGGCGCAAAAGATTATTTTTTTGGGAAAATTAAAGATATTGGTGAGATGGTTTAAAACTTTAAATTCACTTACTTAAATTCTATAATATTAGCTTAAAAATGAAAAATCTTTTGGCACAAGGACTTCATCACCCTTAGTGAAGGCGAAATCAATTAGTTAAGCCAGTAAGTTTATTTTTCTGTATGAATTTATGTAATGAGTTGATTAAAAAAAAATATTTCATTATATAAAAATAAAAAAAATATTTTTCAGTATATCAAAATTATTTAAATTAAATTTGTGGACTCCCCCCATGATGGAAGGAAGCTAATGTGGAAGAAAGCAGTTGTTGAGCAAGTGACATTGGTTGATGGTCAATGTGAATATGCATCATCAACAAATAAGAAAGATGAAGTGAGCGTTTGGACATAAGAATTGTAAAATTCTCAAGAAAATAATTTTTTTTTTCAAGTGAAAATGATATTTGAAAATTAGAATTGTGATTGTATATGGATATAATTTTGGGTTGTTTTTGAAATTTTGTGAGTGATATGGGTGAAACTTTTGAAAAATTGGAAATTTAAATTTTTGAGAATTTTCAAAATTTATATTTAAGTGAAAATTAAAATTTTTATGGCCAAACACTAATTATAAAAAAAATATAAATTTTTTAACAAAGAATGAAAAAATTCTTATATCCAAACAGGCTCGAAGATTCCGCTGAAGATTGAAGATTTAGAAGAAAGATACGATCGAATATGATTAAGACGAATATGTCGAGTTAGAACATGGATTGAAATCGTTTCCTTACAGTTCCAAATACATAGGAAATAGAATAGTCTATCTCACGATTTTATATTTATTTTTAATGAGATAATTTATAATCGTAAAATATTTATAATTTATTATAAATTCTAAATATTTTTTTTTAAAAAAAAAATCTTAAACTCGTAGTCCAATTTTGCTCAAATGGGATGGAGGTGAAATAATAGAAATTAAAAAACAATTGATACGATCTTCTGTGGGACAAGAATAGGGACAGGTGGCGTCTCGTAGTTGCTAAGGTTTTCTGGTGAAAGTATCTTTCTTTTTGCAGATTTGGTGGACAAAAATATTGACTCCTCTGATTCTTATGTGGGGTTTACAGGACACGTGTTTATTGCTATTGATTCCTTGAGACTCAACCTTGTGTTTACGTGTCTGGTTTTGATTCTGTTCTTATTTTTATAATTATTTCACAAGATTTTTTCTATAGTGAAAAAAATGTACTTTTTTCGTTTCAGTTTACGTGGATTTTTTTTTTTTGATCCGTTCAAAAAAGAATGATCTCTTTTTAAAATTAAAAAAAATTTAACTAAAACTTACAATTCTATCCTTAGTAACAAATTTTTATAACCATACAAATACTCTAAATCCCTTTTTAACTTGCTTAAGACGACAAATTCAAAAGGTCTTCATTTTTTAACTACGTATCCAATTAAATAAGTTCACATCAATTAGAATAGAGAGAGTAATAGTCGAGTGACTCGTGTATTCGGCGGTATAAGTATTTTATAAAGTTTAGGTAATTATTAAAATAAAGTATGCGCCATAGTTTAGAAGATAATACTTTTAGTACTTCACATTCATTTTTCAATTTGAAATGTAGTAGCTTTATTCCAGAAGCTTCGATGTAAAGTTGTACTTTTCCTTGAATCCTTTATATACTTTAGGCGACAAATCTTAGAAAATGATAACAGCAATCATGCAGAGTTTTGAGTTTTAGACTTTATAGACTTGGACAGCAGACAAGTAGTTGTATACTTGGTTGATTAGTAGATAGGTTTTTTTTTACCTGCGTTCCAATTTGTGTGATATTTTGCTTTTTCGAGATTTAAATTTTTTAATTTTGACGGTAGTGATTGAGTATGGTTCATTATAAGCTATGGGATTTGAATCCTTAATAGCTAGTTTTTTATGTGTAATTTTTCTTGCGTTGAAATGTTGAGTTTAGTTTTACAATATTGTTGGAGATACTCAAATTTAACCTAATACTTTTGCAGCTAATCTCAAAATCATTACGGATGCAGCATTACACACTGGGGAAAATTTATTATCTCTTTTTGAAAAGTTAGAAAGAAGTACTACCGCCGAATTTTTTTCATCCACTTTAGTCTTGTATAACTTTCTTTACAGCTACAAAAAATCTAATGGAACACCTTGGAAATTTTGTTGTTTCTTTTTGCAAAGTTAGGAAAAATTACTATATACCGCGGAACTTTTTTGTCCATCCGCTTTGGTATTGCTTTAACTTTCTTTATTTACACCAACAAAAAATTTTGTGCACAGATAAAGATTCATATGGTATTTCACGTACTGCCTAAAAGAAGGTAGAAAGTCGAAAGACATAAAAACTCTAATTAATAGTCATAACTAAGCTACCTAGCTCTAGCATGTGTACTAACTAAAGCAAATTCACTATAGCCCGTTGAAAAAAATCGTTCTACTTTTCCTATATGAGAAAGCATTGCGCTTATTGCAAGTCTCATAATTTATGTAGATCGTCATGGCAAGAGAAATGTGAAATGTGATTCCTAGTAGGAGGAATATAATTAATATGTACCATTGCAAGAAACAACCTCTCCATTTCCTCGTGCAGGGGTAAGATCTGTGTACATACTATCCTCCCCAGACCTTATTTGTAAAATTTTACTGAATTATTGTTATTGTTATAGTATTAGTTGAGTCCTGACTCATTTTGCTTTCTATATGTAACTATGAATATAGGTGAAGAAACTATTGATTACGCTTTAATTAAGGCTGAGGCCTCAAAATTGCCAAAGAGATTATCTTTAAGGGAAACTTCATGGCATTCCTGCATGTTGGCCCAAGTGAAGGTTTGTTTTGAAGATTGACAAACGAAGTTCATGCCTGAATCATGTCCGTCCTTTGTGTATATAGGCACGGGTATATTCGAGCATGTGGAATGCACGTGAAGGAGATAAGCTCAACTTGGTATAATTGATATCTCCTGATCGAAAATGTTGCATAATTGATAAGGAGAAAGACTCCTTACTCAAAGAGAACATTATCCATGATAAGGGAGGAGTTAGAAGTTGAAATCAACTAGAACTCTTCCACCAATGAAGAGTAGCATTAGAACTCTAGTTATTTCTTCATCTACTAACTCTATATGATGCAGGATGTTCTCATTCTACATGCACTCACAAAAACATAAGTTAAACGTGAATTGAGAGCAAAATAGCAAGACATTTTGCAAGCAATTCGTGTGTGATTCAAGTGTGCAAACCTGAAGCTACATGAACCAGATAGAAGAACCAGTTCCAAGTGTCTGTCTTTTATTTTAGTTCAATTGTAATGGGTGTTTTCATATTGTACCTTTCAGCTTCATCTAGAAGCAATTGTAATAGGTACTCAGAGTATTCAAGTTATAATTAACTTGAAGTTGTCGCAACAGTTAGATGTTGGTTGCCACAATGAGATTAGAGTTAATCCTAGGTTTACAAAAGTGTTTTGTAAATGCAGTTTTTGGCTCAGTGATTTAGTGGAGAGTTCGGGAAAATCCTACTGAAAAGTAGGTCGTGGTTTTTTCACCTTTTGAGTCAGGTGTTTTCTACGTAAAATATTTGTGTTCTTTACTTTCCGCATTTACTATTTCAGCAATAATAGGTTAAGGAACACTTACAAGAATCAGGTCCTTCCATAATCAGTTTAGGCAAAAAATTGGACACTACACAAATCACCCCTCTTGTGTGGTATTGAAGTTAAAACATCACTGCAGTAGTTTTGATCCTCAAACACCCTATAGATAATTACTATTAGCATGATTATACTACACTAAAATTTTTATCATGGGGCAGAACTGACAACCTGTGGCCAGAGATGAGAGTCTTCGTATTGATACTAGACATTGTGAACTTACTCGATCCTGTTGCATAATCATGATAGGACAAATGATTCGCAATAAATTGATCACTCTATTTTCTTATTTCTTGAAGTCGACATTAATTTATCTTTACTCCATGAGATCTGAAACGGTACGAGTACATTTGAGATATAAATCTCATGTCAAATTCTAGGAATCTCAAAAGACTACTCTCTAACCTAAGAAAATGATACGTCCACAAAAAGTTGGATCTATTGTAGACTAAAGACAGAGTAAATGTACATGAGTTGAGGAAATACCAAGATATACTCGAGTAAACAAATACTATGTAGAAAGGCGCCTAATTACCAGCTCAAATGTATGACCATTGTTTGCACAGCATGGTGAGCAACTACCTAGATTTCAGTTGATATTGTTATTGTCTCAATAACATCCCCAGAAATCTCACGAGGAGATATGAAAGGTCTAGGGGGCATCAGTAGGAGTTCGACGTCTCCTTCAAGCATTTCCACAACTTTGTTCATTGCAGGACGATCAACAGGCTTCATCTGTATGCACCACAAAGCTGCGATCATCATTTTCTTTACCATCCTCCTATCTTCCTCGTTTGCGTTCTGCATCTCTATATCATTCCCTTCATTAAATTGGTCGTATACCCAAGTAGGAAAGTAAATTTGGCTTAAATGATCCGCAAATGGGTTCATGTTCTTCCTTCTGCCTGCCATTTCCATCAACAACATACCATAACTATATACATCGGCTTTGTATGACACTCCACCAATGTTTTTATAGAACAACTCTGGAGCCATGTAACCCATTGTCCCTCTCGCTGCAGTTAGACTCACTATACTATCATCTGTTGGGTACAATTTTGCAAGCCCAAAGTCAGATATTTTTGGATTAAAATCTTCGTCTAGAAGAATGTTGTGAGGCTTAATGTCAAAATGTAAGATCTGCATGTCACAGCCACGATGTAGGTAGTCTATCCCACGGGCAACTCCTAGAGATATATCGAACATTTGATTGTAACTCAAGGAAACAATTCCCTCTTGTGGAAATATGTACTTGTCTAAGGAACCATTAGGCATGAAATCATATACCAAAGCACGTTTTGAACCCTCAACGCAGAATCCAATGAGCTGCACAACATTAACATGGTGAATCCTTCCAATAGTAGAAACCTCACTGATAAATTCTTGCCCACTGGTCATAGATTTATGCATCATCTTCACTGCAACAAAAGGACCACTACGGAGCTTTCCTTTAAAGACAGTTCCATAGGCTCCTTCGCCTAGTTTTTCCTTGAATCTATTAGTCATCTTCTTAATCTCAGAGTAGGAGTACTTAATTGGTACAAGGTTGCCCTGGATTTGCAGGAAGTCTTCAATTGATTGATACATAGATAAGTGTCGTCTTCGCCATTTATACACGATTAGTGCTATCAGGAAAATGAATCCACAAATAAACCGGAACGACAGAATTGAAGCTGCATATATCAGAAAGAGAAAAGGATAAAGGGTTTGACTAAAAGCTTCAAAGCTTGTTTCACAAATCAGAGCATACCAAGAATGGTTATCCTAGTTGAGTAAGATAAGAAGACTCACTTAGAACTATTCCGCCGTACAATATCGTTAGAACTGTGAGAATAGGCAAATCACAAAGGAAAAATTACGTTAGAGGAAACAAATTTGTTAAAGACTTGAAGAAAGAACTTACTGCACTTCAGTATTCTAAATACGTACCACCATAGTAGTGGATGCTACCTGCATTGTCCAAAAAATAAGGAACTTGAGCAAAATAGAGATGCTTAATAAGTTGCTGAGAAGTGAAAGTTGAGTAATTAATAGGGAAACCGATAAACATAAAAAGAATGGTAAAATTGAACGCAAAAGAGATCAAGATTCGCTTATAACCTCAAATAACAGCTCCACGGGAGAGTGGATATAATGAATGAAAGAACATAGAATAATCTTTGACATTGAAGACTAAATCTGTGGTAAGGAATGAAACCTTAACTTTGAATGGCATGTTTAATTTAAAACTACAAGTTTCAAAAAGTTTGATAGCCATATAAATGTTATAACATATTTAAGACTATAAGTTTCACAAGTCCTCATTTTTTTACTAAACTCTTGCGGAATCAAACTATGTGACATAAATTGGAACGGAGGAAGTAAGTTCAACTGTCATTATTGCCACTAACCAGGACTGACAATAAACCATATTTTCAACTTAGAACATTACCTCCGCCCCTGCCAATCAGGACTAAGAACAAACCACAAATCCTAGCTTATATTCGGAAGGGGATTCCAACAAGTTGAACACAGTGAAAGGTAAAATGAATCTTGACTTACAAGGGAGGGGAAGATCCATCCCCGTGTCATCATAGCAGCGGTGGTTGCAACTATAGCCGTCGCCTTCAACAAAACAGTTGCCTTGACTCGCTTCACATTCTCTACACAAGAAGGTACGCTTCCAAGAAAGCTCAAACCCGTAACTCAGGGCATCCTGAAGGCTCGATAGAGTAGTATTGTCACCCGAAAGCCCATGAGCCGAGACCCAGGCCACTATTTCCATGCTGCAATTCTCAGCCAAATCCGTAATCGACATGTCCTCTCCTATGGCCACATAACTATGACTTTCTGAAGAATTAAAGAAAGAAGTCTTGTTCTGTGAACCACAGAAACTAGTCTTCACGTAGCGCGAAGAATCTGCGGTGGCTAAACAATTAACATAGATAATGGGAATGTTGGGAGCAAAATAATCAAAAGGTGAGGTACTAGGAACATTTGTGGTGTAGTAATTGGGAAAAGAAGTACAGTTCATGGTCTGATTCACCAAACCAGGGTCAATTGCTCTGATTAAGAATTGATCATAATTGATTTCCAGCACGTAATATTTCCTTGATTCCAAACTTATGACAGTATGATTGTTTTGGCAATCGAGCTGGAACCTTGAATCTCCGCAATTCTGGGGATCGGTTCTTAATCTGAAAGGAAACCTTATATGAATATCACCACAAGAAGAAGAACACCGAGTAGTGTCTTGGGCTTGGACTATAACCGCGCAAATTACAAGCAATAGAAAAGTAGCAATCAACAGCCGTCTTCTTGCCAACATCATATCTGCAGATCGACTTTGCTACCTCTGTTGTGTCGCTTGTTCCTTCATCGTTCTAGCAAAGTGCGCAACAAAGATGTAATCAAAGGTATCAACGAGGTTGCTTCCTTGAATCTATAATTGAACAAGCTAATAATGTACAGGTTTGATCTGGTCAGGAAGTAGGATCATATCAAGGTTAAAAGTCAAAAGTCAGTTGGAAATATCGTGTAGTGTTATTTCTGTTTTAATTTTATTTGCTAGTGCGCGTTTCAGTGGAAGTTGACTTTGAGTGCTTTGACTAGGGATTAGGCGTGAGGGTGTGGTCAGAAATGTAGCCCTTTGTTTTGTAGGGATAATTCCCTGAACTTTGGCCGAATTTCTAGTTACACACCTAAATTTTTCTGCATAGAAAATTTACTATCCGGAGGTGGAAGTGAATTTACACCTTTTTCAACTGAACTAGCACGGATAGGGTAATCACTCTCTTAAAGAGCGTGAAAAGTAGCAAACTATAGTTTAAAATTTAATGGAGCTAATTTTGAGCTCTTTTTTCCCTCTCCCCATCTTCCTACTCTTGATCGGCTTCAAAAATTACCCTCTCCTTCATTACAGACCTTAAATCTCGCGATTTTGCTGCGGAAGTTATGATTTTGTTAGGGTAAGAGAGAGGGGTCATGGAATGGCTTAAAGAAAAGAAGAAAATGACATTATACCTGTAGGGCCAGGCTGAGAATATTTTCATCTTGAACTAATACAGGGGGTCATAGGTCGTCCGCAAAGTTTAGGAGTATAGTTGAAGATTCAGTCAAAGTTCAGGAGATTGTATATATAATCCCTTGTTTTTGCATTTCAGACAACACATACGTAGTGTAGGGATGTTAATGGTTCAGTTCGACACATTATTTTATAAAATTTGTGCATATCAATTTTTTAGTTATTCTATTGTGTATAATCAGAATTAGACTTTTCGAAATCGTCTCAATTATCTCGATTTCTCTTTGATATAGAGCACATTACTATTTAGTTATATTCTTTCTTCGAATATGTGTGCTTTTGTAATTACATTTCTCGATGTAATGAAAATGATTCTTCCACAATGATTCAGAGAGACTGTAGAACTTGTCAACTTGTGGATTTGGAATGTCAAGCTTCACCATTGATGAGAGACTCCATTGATGAGTTCTAGAAGATTCACATGAATTGGAGAAGAAGGGAGTCGAATCGGAAGTAAGAGAGAATGAAGAAATCTGTTTTATTTCTCAATAGTATCAGTGTATATATACACGTGAGTTCCATTTCCACTAACTAACCTCAACTAACTTGACAGCTAGGATACAACTCAGCTAACTACCTCAACTAACTACTAACTAACTGTGATTAACAAGCTAAGCTAACAGAACTAATTACAATTAAATATACAGTTATTTACACAATTATTTCAATACTCCCCTCAAGTTGGATGTGAGGTTCTCACATCCAACTTGCTTAATATCGCAGAATGCTTAACACCAGTAATGGCTTTAGTAAGGACATCTTCCAGCTGAGCACCAATACTAATTGATGAAGAGAAATTAATTTTTCTTGGAGCTTATCTCGTACAAAATGACAATCAACGTCGATGTGTTTCGTGCGTTCATGGACGACAGGGTTGCGAGCTATGTGTAGAGTAGATTGGCTATCACCAAACACTGAGACATGTTTGGGGTAGGAAATAGTGAGTTCATCAAATAATCTGCATTACCAAGTTAGTTCACCAACAAGCTTCCTCAAGGACCTGTACTCTGCTTCTGCTGAGGATAAGGACACCATTTCTTGTTTCTTGGACTTCCAACAAATTGGACTATTTCCCAGCAAGACTATATAGCCAGTAACTGACCTTCTAGAATCTGGACAAGCTGCACATTCTGAGTCACAATAACCCTTTAGGTTGCAATCATAGTCATTTGATAGAAAGATTCCTAGAGTTGGATCACTCTTCAGATACCTAAGCAAGTGGAAAACTGCTTTCAAATGTGGATCCCTGTGGTCTTGCATGAACTGGATGAGATGCTGTACACTGAAGATTATATACAATCTGGTATTAGTGAGGAAATTTAATTTTCCTATCAGTTTTATGTAGTAAGTAGGATTTGGTAATGCTATCCCTTCCTTGGTTCGCAACTTTTCATTTGGATCAAGAGGGGTGGATAGGCTGCTATAAGAAAGGCAATCATATTCTTTAAGTAAGTCAAGTGTAAACTTTCTTTGAGATATTATCACCCCATCACTCGTATAAAGGACTTCCAAACCAAGAAAATAATGCAACTTCCCTAGATCTTTTATCTTAAATTGATCATGTAGGAAGCATTTGACTTGAGTAATTTCTAAAATGTCTGTCCTAGTAATGATAACATCATCTACATAAACTGCTATATAGATAGTAGAGTGTTCTGTTTTCTTGTAGAAAAGTGAGTAATCATTGGGAGAACATACATAACCTCTTGAGCAAATGGGGTCAGCCAACTTAGAGTACCATTGTTTGCTTGCCTGCTTTGGCCCATATAAGGATTTATTCAATTTACAGACTAAATTTGGAGAACTGACTTCCAAACCTAGTGGTATTTGCATATAAACTTCCTCATGCAACTCCCCATGAAGGAACACATTGTTCCCATCCAACTGGAAAATGTGCCACTGCTTCTTCATTGCAGTAGCTATTATAGCTCTCATTGTTGTCATTTTCACTACAAGACTGAAAGTTTCTGTGTAATCTATGCCAGGCTGCTGGGTATACCCTTTTACTACCAATCTAGCCTTGAACCTCTCTACTGTTCCATCAGCTTTGTGTTTAATCTTGTACGCCCACCTGCAGCCAATTGCTTGCTTCCCCACTAGGTAAAGGCATCATGTCCCAGGTATGATTATCATGTAAGACTTCAAACTCCTGTGTCATTGGTACTTGCCAAGTAGGATTAAGGGTAGCCTCCTCATATGAAGATGGTTCAGAATCATTGCAAACATTCATAACAAGAAACTGACTGTTATGGATTAAAGAGTCAGTAGGAACATGACTATGTAAGGAAAACAAGGTACTAAGGGAAGTAGGAGTGGCTGATGGATCAGTAGAAGTTGGTTTCAATTTGGGTATGGAATAGATGTAATCCTGCAGGTGTGTGGGCAGCTTGTGTTCTCTACCAGACCTCCTAGGCTCTAAGACAGGAGACTCAATTTATGAAGTGGAGTCAAGAAAATTTTGTGGGAGAATATCAGGAGAGTGAGAGTGTGTTTCTGGAAATCCAGGTGCAGAATCACTAGGTGGAAAAAGATCACATAAAGAATGATCATGTCCTGCTTCAGGGTTCCCTGGGCTTGGTGGATTGTTTGTTGTGGGTTGAGGTGCAGTAGTATGTAGATCAGAAAAGAAAGGTGGTAGAGTTAGAAAAGAGGATCCTGTAGTAGGTGATACAGCAAATGGGAACACATTTTCATGGAAGGTTATATCTCTGGATATGTGAATCTTTCTGTTCTGCAAATTCAATACTTTGTATCCTTTGGTTTCAAAGGGATATCCAATAAATACATGAGGTACAGTTCTGGGATCAAATTTTTCCCTGTGTATCTTTGGTATAGTGGGAAAACATAGGCACCCAAATCTTCTCAAGTGGGAGTAATTTGGTTTCTTTTTGTATAGGATCTCAAAAGGACATTTGTTCTTGAGGTATGCGATAGGTAATCTGTTAATGAGATATGTATTTGTTAGGATACACTCACCCCAGTACCTTATGGGTAATTTTGATTGAAATAGAAGTGCTCTGGTTGTCTCTAGAATGTAACTATGTTTCCTCTCAACCACACCATTTTGTTGTGGTGTATATGGGCAAGTTTTCTGATGAACAATGCCTTGAGTCTGAAAGAAAGAGTTTGCTTCTGAACTGGTGAATTCTAGACCATTGTCTGATCTTATTGATTTAATGGTCAAGTGAAATCGAGTATTGACAAAAGATATGAAGGCTTTAAGTATCTACAGGGCATTACTCTTACTGGACAAAAGATGAGTCCATGTAAACCAGCTATTGTCATCTACCATGGTTAAGAAATACTTGTAATTATCATGTGTGGGGGCATGATATGGTCCCCACAGATCAACATGCAAGAGATCAAAAATTTGTTTAGTGTTGCTGGTTTTGTTATGAAAGGGCAGTTTAGATTGTCTGGCCATGGGGCATATAGAACACAAGAAATGTTGTTTATTAGAGAAGATGATAGCTCCACGGACAAGGATAAAGCTTTAGAAGCACCAGGAAAGCCATTCACAAGGTCTCAAGCTAAGGAGAAGCAAGACAAGGTTGTTGGGCTTCAATGGGAGATCAAGAAGGCGCTAATGGTGGAAGAACAACTCAAGAATTATGGAGATGGTTTAGCTAAGTGATACACTCATTTAATGGTCCAAGTCCAAGTCCAAGTCCAAGTCCAAGTCCAAGTCCAAGAGGAGGTAGATTAGGGTCCAAGCACCAGCCAAAGAGGGCCTAAATTAGGCGTCTAAATCACCATAAATCGGCTCAAGGAGGGGCGGCCAAGACATAGGACAAAGAGTTAAAGTTCCTTATTATTGTTTCCTAGTTTATTAGGACATATTTGATTCTTTCCTAGGTAGTTAAGGTTTTTTTTTTATTTTCCTAAGATTATTGGAATTTCTTTCGAAGATTGACTTGGTTCTTATTTCCTAGAGTTTTACTTTTTCCTATGGTAGTTGGACTTGTTGTCCAAAGTAGTTTAGGACTTTATTTCCTTAAATTTTAGGTCGAATTTCGTGATACCTTATATAAAGGGGTACCTTCTTTGCTTTTAGACTTAGACTATTATCAATAAAAATTGTGAGATTTTTCTTGCACTCTTATGTGTGGCTACTCTTGGATTTATTATTCAACCTTCAAGACTCAACTTAAGGTGGTAAGATTAAATTCTTTCGAAATCTTAGATCACTTATAGGTATTCAAGAAAGGTGATAAGTTTAGGCTTATTGTTATTCTTGTTATTCTAAAAGGTCGGGTTTCACAATCTATCTCTTGTTTATCAAATCTCTACCAAAGGCGATTAGTTCTTCGTTAGCTAATTGTTGTTGTTAGGATTCAACTTCAAGAATAGACTTCTTGAATTCAAGAAACTCTTTCTTGAACTCAATCTATCCTTAATTTTTCATCTTTTTTGTTTCCTTATTTTCTTTTAGATTCCACACTTTTCTTGATTTTCTTTAGTAATTCTTGGATCTCTATCGTATTGTTATCAAGTGGTATCAGAGCATAGGCTAATCAAGATTTTAATCTTGATAATCTTAGGAGGTTCTTGAGCAAAAAAAAAAGCGAAAAATCAGCCAAAAAAAAAGTGTTAACTCATTACTATTTTTACAATTCAAGTATTATTTGGTTTCCAAGTCAGGAAACAAGAAGAGGGGATCCTTGTTCGTGAAGATTAAGGAAACTTCTTTCCTTATTCTTGTGGGTTTGGGGTTTTCTAAATTTCTTTCCTTTTTTTTTCCTACTAACCAATTCCTATTCTTCCTAGGTTTGGTCATTCACTGTCCTTTCTTTTTCTAAACTCCATATTCTTATCACTAAGGGTTGTGACTACTAAGGTTTATTAATAATCTAAAGATTAACGACCAAGAGTTGCAGTGAGTGGAAAAAGGAAAGAGAGGTGAGAACATCAGAAGGAAAAGACAAATTGAGAGATATATATTTCTTTGTTCAAGATGTCTCGTACAGGTAGTGATGATGAACAAAAGGTTCTTCAAGAAGCCGAAATCAAAGGAAGGAATGATTTCACCTTGCAAGTTATGCACCAACAATTTTAAAGGTGGAATTTGCGATTCTAAGAGATGATGGACACCATTGCCGAGAAAAATATTATAATAGCTGAACTTAGTAGGGGAAATAACGCTAGACCCCAAGCTAGGATAAATGTACCCCGTGCTCCCATTGTAAATCAAGAAAACCTTATCGATGATTTTAATGATGATATTGATTTTGAGAGGCTAGGAAGAGATAGGAGGGGACAAATAGGAAGACTAGAGGATGATAATATGAGTAGTATAAAGATGAATATGTCATCTTTCAAGGGAACAAGGGATCCAGACTTGTATCTTGATTGGGAGAGAAAAGTGAAGCCATCTTTGACTGCCACAACTATTCTGAGAGTAAGAAGATTAAACTTGCTGCTGTTGAGTTTTCTGACTATGCAGCAATCTGGTGAAAAAGATTTCTAGGGACAGATTGCAAGAAGGACAAGCACTCATTGCTACGTGGGCTGAGATGAAGAGGGTAATGAGGAAGAGATTTGTGCCATCACACTTTCAAAGAGATCTACAACAACGTCTTCAAACTTTGAGGTAAGGGTCCATATCTGTAGATGAGTACTTTAAGGCTATGGATATGGATATGTTCCAAGTTAACTGTATGGAGGAAGAGGAGGCTACAATGGCTAGGTTTTTGAATGGTTTAAATAAGGAAATAGCTGATGTAGTCGAATTACAACAATATGTAACTTTAGATGAGTTAGTTGAATTATATGTAAAGGTAGAAAGACAAAACAAAAGGAGACAACAATCTAGCTTATGGAGAAGCCGGCTAACTGCTATTCTAAAGAAGCAATGGCCAAAATCTGAAGAGACACCTACTCTTAAATTCCATGAAGACAAGGGCAGGAGAAAATTAGAATCCAAGGATGGGAGTAAGTATTTTATGCCAAAAACTTTTATTGCTACTTCTATTCAATGTCTCAAGTGTCAAGGGAGAGGGCATAAGGCTTATGAATGCCCAAGAAGAAGAAGCATTCTATTCAAAAAGGATGAGGGATATGAGACTGAAAAAAGTGAACCAAGTGAAGAACAAGAAGAAAACTTTGTAGAGGGTGAAGAAGGAGAAGAGATGGAGTACATTGATAGTGGGGTGAATTTTGTAGTTATGAGGCTTATGCACATTAATTTGGGTCACTGTAATGAAGAACAAATAGAAAACATATCTATGATAATTGATAATGGGAGTTGTGCTAATGTTGTGAGTGCATATTTGGTGGAAAAGTTAGGGTTGGAATGGACGAAGCACCCTAGACCTTATATGTTGCAATGGTTCAATGATAGTGGATATGTCAAAGTGAATAAGCAATGCATAGTCTCCTTCAAGATTGGAAGGTACGCTGGCGAAGTACTATGTGATATAGTACCCATGCAAGCTTGTCATATCTTGTTGGGGCGCCCATGGCAGTATGATAGGAGTGCTTTTCACGATGGGAGGAAAAATAGATACTCTCTTGAGCATAATGGCAAGAAATACATTCTTGCACCTATAACTTCTTCCCAAGCATATGAAGATAAAAAAAAGATGAAAGAATAAAAAGGGAAACATGGGGAGGGATCAAAACAAGAGACTGAAAGGAAAGAAAAAGTAAGGTGTGAGGAGAGGGAGGGCAACAAAGAGAGAAAGGAAAAGGTGGGGAAGTGTGAACAAAGAGAGATCATTGGTGAGAGAAACGAGGCTAATATTGAAAAAAAGTGAGCCTTGCAAAAGCCAAAGAGTGTTTAATGGCAAAAAAGAGGGACTGCCTATTATCTTTCTCACTTATAAGGAAGTTCTGCTTAATAATGATTCACTAACACCCCATTTGCCTAGTGTTATTTGTAATCTTTTGCAGGATTTTGAAAATGTTTTTCCTAAGGATCTTCCTAAAGGTTTACCAACTTTAAGAGGAATAGAGTATCAAATTCATATTGTGCCGGGATCACAAATTCCTAATAGGCCTGCTTATAGGAGCAATCCCAAAGAAACAAAAAATACAAGCAGAGGAGCTGCTTGATAAGGGATTTATAAGAGAAAGCATGAGCCCCTGTTCTGTGCCCGTGCTTTTGGTGCCAAAGAAGGATGGCACTTGGAGGATGTGCGTGGACTGCCGCGCCATTAATAAAATAATGGTAAAGTATCGCCATTCTATTCTTCGTTTAGATGATATGCTTGACCAATTGTATGGTTCTCAAATATTCTCTAAAATCGATTTGAAGAGTGGATATCACCAAATTAGAATGAATCCTGGAGATGAATGGAAAACTGCCTTTAAAACTAAATATGGATTGTATGAATGGTTAGTGATGCCGTTTGGGTTAACTAATGCACCTAGTACATTCATGAGGTTAATGAACCATATCTTTAAAGATTTTCATGGAAAATTTGTAGTTGTTTATTTGATGACATTATGATCTTTTCAAAATCTTTAGAAGAGCATGTCGAACATTTGAAACAAGTTTGTAATATGCTTAGGGAGCAACAATTGTATGCAAATTTATCCAAGTGCACTTTTTGTGTAGATAAGGTAGTTTTCTTGGGTTTTGTTGTGAGTTCTAGAGGTGTTGAGGTAGATGAAGATAAAATCAAAGCGATTAAATATTGACCTACACCTAAGAGCATTACTGAAGTTAGAAGTTTTCATGGACTTGCCAGCTTTTATAGGAGATTTGTTAGAGATTTTAGTTTAATTGATTCACCTTTAACTGAAGTCATTAAGAAGGATACGGTCTTTAATTGGGAAAAATAACAAGAGCATGCATTTAATATTTTGAAGGATAAATTTTGTTCTGCTCCTTTGTTACAATTACCTGATTTTAATAAGTCCTTTAAAATTGAATGTGATGCATCTGGTAGAGCTATTGGTGCTATTTTAATACAAGATTCTAAACCAATTGCTTATTTTAGTGAGAAGTTGAATAGGTCTGCATTGAATTATTCTACTTATGATAAAGAATTGTATGCCTTGGTAAGGGCTCTTGCTACATGGCAGCATTACTTGTGGACAAAGGAGTTTGTGATAAAAACTGACCATGAGTCTTTAAGATACTTGAAAAGCAAAGGTAAACTGAGTAGAAGACATTCCAAATGGGTTGAATTCATTGATACATTCCCTTATGTGATTAGCTACAAGCAAGGTAAAGACAATATAGTTGCTGATGCACTTTCAAGAAGGTAAACTCTTGTTTCTACTCTTACTTCTAAATTGATGGGATTTGATCATATTAAGGAGTTATATGTTGATGATTCTGATTTTGATGTAGCATTTTTGGCATGTTTAAATGGGCCTTTTGAGAAGTATAATCTAAAAGATGGGTTTCTTTTTAAAGATAATAAGCTTTGTGTCCCTAATTGTTCTTTGCGAGAAGTTTTTGTGCGGGAAGCACATTGTGGGGGGCTTATGGGACAATTTGGTGTGCCTAAAACACTTGACGTCCTTGCTGAAAATTTCTTTTGGCCTAATATGAGAAAAGATGTAGAAATATTTTGTGCTCAATGTCTTGAATACAAACAAGCTAAATCTAAAGTGTTGCCACATGGTTTATACACACCATTACCTGTTCCTATTTCACCTTGATTGATATTTTTATGGACTTTGTGATAGGATTTCCTAGAACAAGGTATAGTAAGGATAGCATCTTTGTTGTGGTAGATAGGTTCTAAAAAATGGCTCGTTTTATTCCTTGTTTAAAGACTAATGATGCTTCTCATGTTGCTGCTTTATTTGTTAGAGAAGTTGTTAAATTGCATGGTATACCTCGAACTATTGTTAATGATAAGGATGCTAAGTTTCTAAGCCACTTTTGGCGTGTGCTTTGGGGAAAATTGAGAACAAAATTATTGTTTTCTGCTTCTTGTCATCCACAAACTGATGGGCAAACTGAGGCAGTAAATAGAACCTTAGGAAATATGTTAAGGGATGTTCTAAAAGGAAAATTAACTTCTTGGGAGGATCACTTGCCTATAGTAGAATTTGCTTACAATCGAACTGTTCATTCATCTACTGGTTATTCTCCTTTTGAAGTTGTTTATGGCTTTAACCCCCTTACACCCCTTGACTTATTGACTTTGCCTACTAATGAGATGGTTAGTCTTGATGGAAAAAATAAAGCTGATTTGATGAAGATTATTTATGAGCATACAAGACTCGCAATTGAGAGGAAGAATGATCAAACAACTTTACGAAGAAATAAAGGTCGAAAACTAGTTCTCTTTGAGCCTGGTGATTTGGTTTGGGTTCATATTAGGAAGGAGAGATTTACTTCAAAAAGGAACACAAAATTTCACCCTAGAGGAGATGGGCCATTTAAAGTACTTGAAAGGATTGGAGATAATGCATACAAATTGGACCTTCCAGGTGAGTTTCAAGTACGTGCTACTTTAAATGTTGCTGACTTATCCTTGTTTGATATAGGTTCAAATTCGAGGATGAATTGTTTTCAAGAGGAGGGGAATGATAGCTCCACGAACAAGGATAAAGCTTTAGAAGCACCAAGAAAGCCATTCGAAAGGTCTCAAGCTAAGGAGAAGCAAGACAAGGTTGTTGGGCTTCAATGGGAGATCAAGAAGGCGCTAATGGTGGAAGAAAAACTCAAGAATTATGGAGATGGTTTAGATAAGTGCTGCACTCATTTCATGGTCCAAGTCCAAGTCCAAGAGGAGGTAGATTGTGATCCAAGCACCAACCAAAGAGGGCCTAAATTAGGCGTCTAAATCACCATAAATAAGCTCAAGGAGGGGCGGCCAAGACATAGGACAAGGAGTTAAAGTTCCTTATTTTGTTTCCTAGTTTGTTAGGAAATATTTGATGCTTTCTTAGGTAGTTAAGGTTTTGTTTTTATTTTTCTAAGATTATTGGAATTACTTTCGAAGATTGACTTGGTTTTTATTTCCTAGAGTTTTACCTTTTCCTATGGTAGTTGTACTTGTTGTCCAAAGTAGTTTAGGACTTTATTTCCTTAAATTTTAGGTAGAATTTCGTGATCCCCTCCCTATATAAAGGGGTACCTTCTTTGCTTTTAGACTTATACTATTATCAATAAGAATTGTGAGATTTTTCTTGCACTCTTGTGTGTGGTGACTCTTGGATTTATTCTTCAACCTTCAAGACTCAACTTAAGGTGGTAAGATTAAATTCTTTCGAAATATTAGATCACTTCTAGGTATTCAAGAAAGGCGATAAGTTTAGGCTTATTGTTGTTCTTGTTATTCTAAAGGGCTAGGTTTCACAATCTATCTCTTGTTTGTTTAAATCTTTACCAAAGGCGATTAGTTCTTCGTTAGCTAATTGTTGTTGTTAGGATTCAACTTCAAGAATAGACTTCTTGAATTCAAGAAACTCTTTCTCGAATTCAATCTATCTTTAATTTTCCGTCTTTTTTGTTTCTTTATTTTCTTTTAGATTCCGCATGTTTCTTGATTTTCTTTAGTAATTCTTGGACCCCTATCGTATTGTTATCAGAAGGTAATAAGTATAGTGGTGATACTTCTCATCTTTGCAAAGGGAACATGGACTAATCTATTATGCCATAACACATTAACATCATTCTTATGAGACAAAGATGGATCACAGTCATGTGTTTTATTGAAAATGGAATTATTTACACTTGACAAGGAAGGATCCTGTGAGGGACTGTGATTACAAACACTAGATGGAGTTTGCAAACTATGTACATCACAAGCATTACATGAAACAGGAAAGGAAGAAATAGATGCAGAACCAGTACTAATGTTCTTCAAACAGTGAGAGCACAAGAGATATAGACCATCCCTGATCTTACCAATCTCCAGAGGCCTCTTCATTGAAGGGGCCTACATTATACAACATGTGCCAGTAAAGGCTATCAAGGATTTTAACTGGGCGGTCAAAGAGGATATGGAGATGAGATTAAACTTGAAGGAAGGAACAAACATGACTTTGTGTAGAGTGATTTGTGGGGCAAGATTCATACTGTCAATCTCTGTTACCTTAACTCTATAGCCATTTGGGAGAGTGACTAACAAGAGATAGGGTAAAATCCTAAAATCAACTAATGTAGTCTTATTAAAGGTCATGTGATTTGAGGCTCCTGAGTCTAGAATCCATGTGGCATTCCAGGTTTTGAAACATTTACAAGATAACTTTTCAAAATCAATAGAGGATGTACAAGTTATTATACCTGCAAAATTCATAGTTCCTGCAGCAAGATTTACTGATACAGCTCCATTGTTTGTATTCTGAGAACTTTCTCCTCGACTACTGGTATTGAAGTGCTGAAGTATATTGATCAATTGGTTATATTGTTCCTTTGAAAGGTTCAAATTCTGATTCTCATCTTTGGGTCCAAACTCCTCAGTCTTGGCAAAGGTCTCATTAGATAGGTTGGAGTGTGGATTAGCTACAACCCTTTTGTTCTTGTTATACTTGAAGTTTTGATTGTTGCTTGAAGTTTGAAACATTTATCTTTGGTGTGTCCTAGATGTTTGCAGTAGTCACAAAAGGGCCTTAGCCTATTTGTATTTGGGAAAATGGAATTTGGAGTGTAATTAGTCCTGAAATTACTGTTCCGGAAATTGTTAGTATTTGCAGCAGCATTAGCATGAAGGGAGATTCACTCTGCAACCATATGATTTGAAGGTCGCATTTCACGCTGCTTTTCATCTTGAATGAGCAAAGAAAAGGCTTGTGCCATCGAGGGAAGGGGGTTCATCATGATAATGCTGCCCCTCACTGCTGTGTACACTTCATTGAGTCCCATGAGGAATTAAATTAATCTCTTATCTTGTTCAGCCTTGTGCATACCTTCCTTAGCTCCACAGGTACACTGGCAACTGCATTGAGTCTTTGTACAAGGTACTCAACTCTTCCCAAAGCTTCTTCAATTGAGTGTAGTAGTTTGTGATGTCTAGAGCTCCCTGAGATAGGTCATTGATCTCCTTCTGGATTCGATACAATCTCGCACCATTAGTTTGTTCATATCGATCTTCAAACTCTCTCTACATTTCAACAACATCGTTTGCATATTCTACACTATCTGCTATCTCATTTGAGAGTGAATTTAGAATCCACGAGGCCACCATATCATCACACTGTTCTCACTGTCTAAATTTGGGAGATTGAGGATCTGGACGCCTACATTCTCCACTAATGAAGCCAGTTTTATTCTTAATAGAAAGCCCGTACAAAACTGCACGCCTCCAATATCTATATCCAATTCCACTGAAGGCCGCACTAACTAGCATAGCCCCAGGATTATCCGAAGGGTGTAGATAGAGAGGATCACTAGGATCTAGAATAATATTAACGGTGGCTTCAATATTTTTGACATTTGCGGCATTATCAGTCGCATTGGTTTGATCGACAATATCCATATTGAGAAATTCAAGAGATACAAAGTAGAGAAATGTGAGGAGAATTAGGGAAAACAAAATTGAAGATAAGGCGAAGCTCTCACTGCGCAGTTCGATTGAGAATTGAAGCAAATCGAAAAGTATAGCTCAGATCATTTGAGCTAGGAGATGCTAGTGGCGATTTGATCGGAGATTCCTATGCTCTGATGCCATGTCAACTTGTGGATTAGGAATGTCAAGCTTCACCATTGATGAGAGACTCCATTGATGAGTTCTAGAAGCTTTACATGAATTGGAGAAGAAGGGAGTCGAATCGGAAGTATGAGAAAATGAAGAAAGCTGTTTTATTTCTCAATAGTATCAGTGTATATATACACGTGTGTTCCACTTCCACTAACTAACCTCAACTAACTTGACAGCTAGGATACAACTCAGCTAACTACCTCAACTAACTACTAACTAACTGTGATTAACAAGCTAAGCTAACAGGACTAACTACAATTAAATATACAATTATTTACACAATTATCTCAATAAAACCGGAAAAATACGAAATCTACTATAGATAGAGGAACTTTATCACAAGAATAAACATAGTATTATATATATAAAAAAGATTAATTAACTGCAGCTCTAGTGAAAGAGGCAAGAAGACCATTGTTATGCATAGCATGGTGAGTTAGCAACCTATACATCACTGGAATTTCTTGTTGTCTAAATAACATCCCTAGCAATCCCACGAGGAGCTACAAAAGGTTTAGGGGGCATCTGCAGGAGTTCAACATCCCCTTCGAGCATTTCAACAACTTCGTTCATCGCAGGACGATCAGCAGGCTTCATCTGTATGCACCACAAAGCCGCGATCATCATCTTCTTTAGAATCATCCTTTCTTCATCAGTGGTATCCGGTATCTGTACATCATTTCCTGAACTGAATTGGTCGTAAACCCAGGTAGGAAAGTAAATTTGGCTTAAGTGGTCCGCGAATGGATTCAAGTTATTCCTTCTGCCTGCCATTTCCATCAACAATATACCATAACTATATACATCGACTTTGTATGATACTCCTCCAATATTTTTATAGAACAACTCCGGAGCCATGTAACCCATTGTCCCTCTCGCTACGATTAGACTCACTATACTATCATCTGTTGGGTACAATTTTGCAAGCCCAAAGTCAGATATTTTTGGATTAAAATCTTTGTCCAGAAGAATTTTGTGAGGCTTTATATCAAAATGTTAGATATGCATGTCATAGCCCCGATGTAGGTAGTCTATCCCACAAGCAACTCCAAGAGATATATCAAACATTTGTTGGTAACTCAAGGAAACAATTCCCTCTTGCAGAAATATGTACTTGTCTAAGGAACCATTAGGCATGAACTCGTATACCAAAGCACGTTTTGAGCCCTCAACGCAGAATCCAACGAGCTGCACAACGTTAACACGGTGAATCCTTCCAATTGTGGAAACTTCACTGATACTAGTCATAGATTTATGCATCATCTTCACTTAAACAAAAGGACCACTACGGGGCTTTCCTTTGAAGACAGTTCCATAGGCTCCTTCGCCTAGTTTTTCCTTGAATTTATTAGTCATCTTCTTAATCTCAGAATACGAGTACTTAATTGGCACGAGGGTACCCTGGATTTGCAGGAAATCTTTAATTGCTTGATACTCGGACAAGTGCCGCCTTCTCAATTTATGCACTATTAATGCGATCAAGAAAATGAATCCACAGAGAAATCGGAATGGTGGAATCAAAACTGCATGAGGATGACATTAGTAAGAAAAGCCATTTCTTTGCTCCTAGGACAAAGGGGTTTGACTAAAAGCTTTAGAGCTATTGTTTTCAGTGTAACAACAATCCTAATACTCGTAGAGTAAGATAGAGAACTTACTTATAACTATTCCACCGTATAATCTTGTATAAATTAGAACTGTCAAAACAGGCAAAATCACAAAGGGAAAATTATATATTAGAGGAAGGAAAATATTAAATACTTCAAGAAAGAGCTTACAGCTATGTGGTGCAATGAAGGGGATCATTATTGGCAAACACATTGCTTTAACAATTTCCTTTCAGCAAAACGCATAGTATGTAAAATTATCGCTCCAGTATCAGAAATACTTACCAAAGAAGTGGTGGACGCTACCTGCTTTGTCCAATTAAGAGGAGGTCAAATCTTGAAATAAATTGCTGAATATTGCAACTTAAGGGTTTAAGATTAGGGAACACAGGAGGTAACTGGCACTCATCAAAATGAGGGGAAAATTGGGAAAAAACCAAAATAAACAGAACTTTTGAAAAGGTATTCCAATTTGAACTTAGTGAAACTCGAAATGAATATTGACTTACAAGGGATGCGGAGTTGCACCCCTGAGTTGTCCTTGCAGCGATGGCAAACAAAGCCATCGCCTTCAGCAAAACAGTAGCCTTCACATTCTCTACACAAGAAGGTACGCTTCCAAGAAAGCTCAAACCCATAAGCCAAGGCTGCTTGAATGTTTGACAGAGAAGTATTGTCCCCAGAAAGCCCACGAGCCGAGGCCCAGGCCACCATTTCCACGCTGCAATTCTCAGCCAAATCAGAGACCGACATGTCCTGTCCAATGGCGACATAGCCATGAATTTGGGAAGAATTAGAGATATAAGTCTTGTTCTGCGAACCACAGAAAGTAGTCTCCACGTAGCGCGAGGAATTTACAGGAGCTAAACAATTAACATAGATAATGGGAATGTTCCGATCATGATATTTAACGTCTATGATTGTACCAGAAGTTGACTTCTGATAAAGAAGTTCAACAGTTAAATCTCTAGCAAAAGTTGAGGTGCTAGGAACAGATGCGTTAAAGTAATCAGGAGAAGAAGTACAGTTCCTCGTGTGATGTTCCAAACCAGGGTCAATTGCTCTGATCAAGAATTCGCGATAGTTGATATCTAGCACGTAATATATTTTCGAATTCAAACTTATGACAGTACGATTTTTCAGGCAATGAAGCTCAAACCTGGAATCTCCACAATTATGGGGATCAGCTTTCAATCGAAAAGGAAAGCTAATGTTATGAATAGCACCACAAGAAGAAGCACACTGGGTAATGTTTTGGGCTTTGGCAATGGTTGTGCAGGTTACAAAAATAACAATCCAGAGTCTTGCAGACATCATATCTAAAAACCGACTGTGATGATAATGTTCTGTTGACCTTTAAGAAGAGAAAGGATGCAATTCATCAAACGAAGTTGTTTTGCTTGAATCAATATTTGAATATTAACGGACTCATTATTTCAAAGCTGATGTTGATCTGGTCATAACAGTAGGATGAATGATGGAAGTCAGAATTCAGTTCTATATAGTAATTAATTGCTCAATGGTACATGCATTTTTATTTTATTTCCGTCCTTGTTTCCATGGCGTTGACCATTGAGTGTTTTCGCTGGGAATACATTTATCACACCAAAATCACATATTTGTGTATATCCATGTAGAAAATAATTAGATTAAAAATTATTTATTATAAACCACTATATATATATATATATATATATTTTTTTTTTTTGTTGATGTTTTCATCTTTATATTGTTGAGTGTAGTAGTGACAGAATGGTTAAAAGAAACATTTAACCACCCATATTATCTATTTAGAAAATGGATAATCAATGGATAACTTTTACATTTGTAAAGCCTCAAATTGAGCGTTCCTCAAGTTTGGAAGACTAGAAATTTTTACAAAAGTGATCATATTCAAGAAGCCATGGATAATATGGTCACTCATATTATCCGGCGGTTTACCCGTTTTTTGTTCGTATTAAATATGAGTCGGGTTGAATAATTTATCCATTTTTTCATCATCCATTTTCGACCCGTCTTCATATCCGCCCTGCCCCGCCCGTTTGCGACCCTAGTTGAGTGGTTTCGGTTCTCGCAACAGGTATAGTAATAACTTAAACTTCCAGACATTTTGGCCAGCAAAATTTACAAGTCACCTAATCATTCAGAAAAGTATAGGAGGAAAAGAATCAAAAGAAAACCAATTAGTAGCTGATCACGCCTAACTTTAGTCCTAAAAAGGATAAGCGGTCACTGCAAATATAATCCGGTCTAAAAGTCCGGAGTCGAATCCCACAGAGAACTAAGGTTTAGCTACAACTGTTCTCTATCGCCAAGAAGACAAGTTCAAACAATTTCTAAGTTATAAATATGAAAATTCTTCTGTCTAACTAATTAGCTAACAAATTAAAATAGAAAATTAGCAACTAAAGATACTAAGAGTTGGAGATAAGATTAAGGAGGTCTAGAGTTATGATTTCCCCAATTGCCAGAATCCTTTCCGCTACGTCTCCTACAATTTCGTCTAATTATTCTCTACTGATTGTAAAGCACTTAAGGTGTCGTAATTCTTTCCCGAGCAACTACAACAATTTACTAGACATATTCTCTCTAACTACGCTAGTTGACACAATCTTATCGCTCGCTATGACCACGTCAAGACTTATTCCTAAACCCACCTTTAAACTCTCCGTATAGGTTCCCCATATACGTTAGGAGTGATGTTGCTCAACAACTACCTAAATACGTACCTTTTCCCAAGCACTACATAATAAATAGGTACAGTCAATTGATGGTCATTCAATCAACAAAAATAAGCACGTAGTTGAACAAGTAAGGAAATTCAAAAGCTAAATTATATTCAACTTAACAAGAATTCATCCTCCAAAAGGTTCCATCAAAACCCTAGCTAACAAATTAGCTATTCATAATAATATGCTAAACTAAAATACTAGAATTCATAGCCAATAATTGAAATAAAGAAAGAACGAGGGAAAAACGTGGAGTTGAATCCTTCTCCTTGCTCCAAGTGTGTTCTTGCCTCCAAAGGTATTGTGTAATCCTAGAGTAGTGTCTCCTCCTCCAAAGTTATGTTTTAGGATGTATTTATATGACATAGGTAGAGTGGAGGGCCATCCAAGGCAATCCAAAATCGGATAGGAGAACTGGAGGGAACGTCTGCCTTCGCGCAGCGTGCGACCATAGACGCGGACATAGCTTTTGCAAATTTTTCAGTTCGCAAAGCGATCCGTTCCTTCGCTTCACATCGCTGTTTAGTGACTTCATTTTTCTCCTTATTTCGCGTCCATTTTCGTGTTACCGGGAGTTAGACTAGCAGTCTCTCCCCAGTCAATCGCAGTAATTGGCTATAAGAGAGATTACTGTCTACTATCTATGTCATGCATTGGCAGGTGAATATGAGAGAGAGGCTACGCACGAGATTGGACGAGCTCCCAATTCTTTCCATCTCTTTCTTTTTGTGTCAAATTGTCATATTTTGATCCTTTATCATCCAAACTCGCTCCTACACATAATGAGCATATTTTACTTCAAAAACCACATAAACTCCGGCAACTCATACAGGAATTAATATGCAAATATATACAAAAATATGCACTTTTCATCATTTATCACCACCGCACACTTAGACTTTTTGCTCGTCCTCGAGCGAATAAAATTAAGCACGTAGATAAGAAATACATTTGAAAACATACTCGATCATCACACCAATGACAATGATTTATATCAACGCTTAGAACCTAGCATAAGCATTATTCATAATTTTCTTCAAGCTTTACGTCATGCCAAGACTAATTAAAATAATTGTGTGACTATCTCTAACATCCTAGCCTCAAATTTGACTCCAATACATCCCAAACTAAGACTCGCTTCTTGTGCTAACTCAAAAACCAAGGCTTTTACCAATATTTTACAAATCATGTGCCATCACCAACAAATCAAAGAGAGAAAGTAGTCCACAAAGTCAAATATAAGTTTAAGTATATTTTATGGACTCTCCAGTCGAAAGAATTTGCTCACTCTCGCAAAAATAACTCAGATGCCACCCAAGTTTGTACCATACACTTTCCCGTAGTGTAAGACTTGACTAATTTAAGTTCGAACAGACTCGGATCAAATAGGACTTTATAGGTTATAATGTAAGCTACGGGACAGGTAGAATATATTTGAAAAAATAGTGACTATTCCTCCTAAGCACTTTAATATACTAAACTTCACTTTCAAACACCTTTTCATCACGACCAAGTCAATGTCATGCCACGAACCAATACACGATTAGGCCCTTCTTCTTTAAGCGTATCATCGCGTTGATGCTACTAGCCCGGATCAATACCTGGGAGGTGCATTTCAATATATATATATATATATATATATATATTGTTGGTTGATTTCCCAGTGCACACGCAAGTGTACGTGGTCGACAAGTAATATAGGAA